>JAUELU010088493.1:0-14625 GCA_032357145.1 Evasterias troschelii
TTACCGAACCAACACGGACCCTATCCGGATAAGTTTCGACACGGATCGAAGGTCGATAGTGTGAAAAGGCCTTATGTATCATCTATTAAGTTTTTAAATACCTTTCTGATGATATGTAGATAACACAAATCCAAATTGTGTAAAATAATTTGATGACGTCATCATGAAGTCACTCCATTTTACAATCAAGCCATGGCTGATATCTAACAGTACACACAGTTTTAACTCAATCGGCTGTTTGGTTTAGTAGATACAAGGCTTCAAAAGTGCACCTTTGAAGCCTTACCATGTGACACACGATGACGTCATCAAACTACAACTCGAAAAATATATTGTTTGCATGAAGGTCATTATATTTATCATTTTTGAAGATATTATCATAGCTTTACTACGGACATCTCGTAAAAGTGTGTTTTGAACAGTTTTCAACTTGACGCTAAAGTGCGCTTTTGAATTGTGTGACGTCACCGATTCAATTTGTTTTTAACCAGACACTTGCCAGATTACTTTGTTGAAAAAAACTCAAAAAAACATTGCCACTTTCTGCTTTTTTTCAATTTTATTAGGCACCTCCGGTTTGACCGGTTGACAAAAAATAAAGACCTATATGACCTTGGTATGTTCCTGCGTAATGCAACCACCGGCCGCTTAGGTGCGGTTTGTTAAATACAGAATTTCAAAAAATAAAAAAACATCTAAAACCCTGTAATTCGATACCTGATGACGTCATCATGATGTCATTGTTCGCATGCCGTCTTCATGTTTTAGTTCAAGTATATGCCAAGTTTCAAGTTTTTACAAAATTCACCTTTTGCGAAATAAAAATAACAATAACTAGACTTCAGTTTTTGTTTCCAAACAAGTCCAATACGTCATTCTGTGTAGCGTTTTTAAACGATCGGTCCGATTATGTGTATGTGGTTCATGACCTAATATTTGTTCCGTTAATAGACTTCAACTTCCGGTTTCAACCGGAAGACAAGGTCAAATTGGGTCACACTCTGTGTACCATCCATTAGGTCTTTGAATGCCTTTATGATGATATGTAGATAGCTAAAATCCAATGGCTGGTTCGGGAGTTATGATTTTTTTAATACAAAGCTTTGTTTTAATAAGAAAATGTTCGAAAATCATTTAATGACGTCATCATAACGTGAATTCACATTTCACAAGTGTAGGTCGTTGTCTAAGAGAACACAAAGTTTAAACACAATCGGTTGTTTAATTTAGTAGATACACGCCTTCAAAAAGTGCACCTTTAGGGCTTTACCACGTTACATACGATGACGTCATCATTCTACGACTATACAAATATGTTGTCTGCATAAAGATCATCATATATACCAGTTTTGAAGAGTTTCTGATAAACTTTGCCGCAGACATCTAGTAAAAGTGTGTTTTGACCTATTTTTCAACCTGACGCTAGAGGGCGCTTTTGAAATGAGTGACGTCACCAATAATTTTTTTTACAACCAGGCACTTGCCAGATTACAAAATCGTAAAAAAGAACAAAAAATAATTTTGCCACTTTTTTCAATTTACTAGGCACTTTCAGTTTCGACCGGAAGTAGAGGTCATTTGAGGTCACGTACAGGACAAAAAATAAATACCTTTATGACCTAAGTATGATTCTGCATAAAGCAACCGCTGGCCTATAAAGTGTGATTTGTTACAAAATTTCAAAGATTAAAAAAAATCTAAAACCCTGTAAATCGACACCTGATGACGTCATCATGATGTAATTGTTCGCATGCCGTTTTCATGTTAAGGTTCAAATATAAGCCAAGTTTCAAGTTTTTACAACTTTTACTTTTTTCGAAATCGTGATGAGAAGGTTCAGAGAGCGGAAAAAGTGGCAAAAAAATTTAACAATTACTGACAATAGATTTTCGGTTGATGTGCCGAAGACCTAACAAATGGAACATAAACAAAACAGGTGTTCGTGCACATATTGCACGAACACCTAAAAGAAAAAAAAGTAACAATGAGGTGTTCGTGCTGCATTGCACGAACACTTACAAAATAAAACAAAACCAAGAGGTGTTCGTGCTCGTATTGCACGAACACCTAAAAACTAACGATAACAATAGGTTTTCGACTGATTTGACGAACACCTAAAAACAGAATAATATCAAAAGGTATTTTTGCATATATTGCACGAACACCTACAAAGAACAAAAACAAGAGGTGTTCGTGCACATATTGCACGAACAACTTACCACACACAAAAAAGAGACAAATACTTTGAAAGGAAAAACAAGTAAAGTATAGTTATAAGCAGGGAGAGACATGAGTGATTTGAGACTGTATTTAAAAAACAATCGAGAGGATTTACTTGTTTGAACGATGATGTGAAGGAAATACGAGTCTGGTATTGATTTCGTATTGGGATTGGCACCAAACCAGTGGTGTACTTCTTCCAAAGAATGTAAAGCGCCGAAGGCGCTGAAAGGTGAAATGTGCAATGCACGCCATTTCAGCAATGAACGATTTTGATGCAACAATAGATCAGTGCAGACAATGACCATTGCTATCAATGTTATAACAAAAAAAGATGTTGTCGAAATGGCGCCCATGCTAAAACCTCCCTAAAACAGGGGCTGCTCTAGTTCCTCATTATGTGCCTTTGGCGCTCTATAATCTTTGATGCAAACTGCCAATTTCTGAGCTCACGTAAGCCCGGAAGCAACCCCCCCCCCCCCACCCCGCCCCAGGACAGATAAGGTCACTTGACGCAAAAGGGCATTTTTTTTTTTTGACATACTTTGGCACGACATGGGACCAAAAGTGAAGAAGAGCGAACTTTTAGTTATACGGAAGCACATGCAGTACATCGTGTACACCGACAGTAGGTCTACATGTACATTTAGGCCTACATGTAGGTCTGTACTAGGTGCGCTCGATTAGCTTCGCCCGGTTGACCTTGCTGTGCTCATCTTGGTGAGCCCCTGACATAGGCTAATCGAACGCCAGCTTCCCCAATCATTCACAACGATGCATCTTGGGACAGCTGACCGAAACTACTTGCTCTGTGTGCATTACGTCCGAAATTGCTCGTGGATTCACGAAAAGATACCTCTCAAGCTAAAACTGCAACATTTAATAATTTAACAAGCCCACAGTGATACAACAGCATCCGTCTTCGAATAAAAAAAAACCTACTTATTGCTCCTAAAAATGCTGTGTTAATGGTGAAAATGTGTGTCAAACTTCCTGAAAATGTACTACTATTATTACACAAAAATCGGGGGCGATTGAGAACGTCTTTCGCCTTGACGTCATGAACCAGGGTCAGCCCCAAGTAACCAGCCCCTAAGCAGGGCACTTTGGTCTGGTCCGGGTGAGCCACTACAAATTAATGACGTCAAAGCCAATCGAACGCACTGGGGTCAGACCTAGGTTGATCCGGGAAGCTATAGTCGAACGCATTCAATGTTTGCATTTGCTTTTTCCTTGGCTTGTCATTAAACGTGTTAATTAGTCATTCAAAGACTGTTTAAGTAAACCTCTTATGTGATCATAATGCAACAGCACAGTCTTTCCGACATGAGGAGGTACACAAATATTAATAAGCAAAGTTTGACCAGTTTTAATATAGATACTAAGTGCGTGTATTTTAAAACTAAAAGTCCACATGTTTTTGTTGTACAAGTACAATTTTTCAGTCAAAGGTTAACTGCCATAACTTTTGAAAATTTTAATAAAAATTGTTGAAACTTTCTGAACATATTTGTCATGTTTAGTTCTTCATGTGTGCCAAATTTCAAATGAATCCAACAATAGAAACAAGGTGGTTACCATGGTTGTTTGAAATGACCTTGTTGAGTGCGCTGCTGTGTGTACTATGTGCGTGTGGATTTTGTTTCCTGTTCACAAACAACTGGTTTACTCGAAATAAAAATGTTGTGGGTCGGCATTTCTCGGGTCTGAATCCCCTCTCATGGGGCCATAGGGAGGGATAAACAATACAATCTATATACCATTGGAAAGCTGAAATACAGGACAATGTGAAAATACCATAAACTCAATTTTAGTTTGTTGCTACTTTGTCCGGGTTTCGTGGGAACAGGTCACATATTGTAGTAGGGAATCCCATCCACCTGAGTGACGAAGCGTATGGCAAAGTTTAAATTTAGTTCAAATTTTAAGTAGAAACAATTAGGTGCTGAAACTAAGTCAGCCCCACATCAGTAGATCAGGGGATCCTTAATAGACTGGTACAATACATAATTATTGGTAATGACTTAAGTTTGCCAATTTGTCCATACCGTATGTTACTATGGAAACTGGCAGATTCCACGGTGATATTTTATATTTGAGTCACTGTCACCTACTACTCTCCATTCATTGCGTTATGACACTAGTTGATTACTATACATTAGCTCAGTGTATCTGAGGTGAGGTCCGCCAACTTTCAATTTGATGTCTCTCTTATTTTGTTCTATAGTCAAGACATACAATTTGTACTTCTAAAAGTATTAATGTAGGACTGGTCCTATCTCTTAGAATTGCCTAGGACTAGTCCCAAGTTAGGAAGAGTTTTGTGAAATCGACCCCAGTAACATGGGTCAGGTCACTTCGACTTACATCCATAACATGTCCTAATTAGCCTGTGTGGTTCTCTGCATGTACACGTGCATTTAAATGTAACAGTACATCATATAGTTATACTCTGTGCAGTACATGTACTTCATGCCCTTTTCACTGAAGCACAGTAAACAGTGCAAAAACAGATTCCAGAAATAATGGGAGTTTGCAGTAACTCATTCAACCCAGTATTATTTATGATGGGACAACATAGTGTTTCATCAGAATCAATGGGAATTATTAAGTATTTCATTCGACCACGTACATTTCTAGGGAATTTTTTTTTTTAATTAATGGAAATTATACAACTTCCTTTTTTTATAAATCATTCTCCTGATTGAGTGACGGTGGAGATGTCTTTCCATTGACTTTTTCTCTTCTGCTAAACTATAATGAATATTATACTTTTGTAATTAATGTCAAATCTATACTCTTTGAGCTAACGACACGGCCTGTAGACTTACACTGCTCTTGTCTTGTTCTTGCCAGCATTAAAAAGAAAAAAGAAACACCCCGACGAAAAAAGTTTTAATTACGGGAGCACCCACTTTATAAGTGCCAACCACCAAGTTTTAAACGCCGGCTTCTAATTAATGATAAATGCACGATACACAAGAACCATTATAATACGTACCAAGTCTCTGATATAAAATACTGCTGGGTACTCGGGTACTTCGGTCAACACCCTGTAGACAAGTAAGTATCAAATGTTGCAAACAGAAGTCACCGTTACCTTTTACCACTTGATGTGATTCGGTAACTGTGTTTTTCTGGTAAATAACCAATCACGGGCATTAGACTAGAAACACGTGACGTTGAAGTAATGTAATGGTTATACTGCGCATCGCTTTTCTTGTTTGCATGCCTTCCATCAGTGTACTACAAAATGTACCAGCTCCGCCCATTTCAGGACACGTGACGACGAACAACTCTGACATAATCTGTCACCATCGCAAAAAGAGTGCATCGACAACTCTTGGTTTGACAATTTAAAACTAACACCAAGATCCTGGATTTGGACTGAGGGACGTCTTTAACCCATGATAAAAGGTAAGGTGAAACTAGAGTGTCAAAGTACTTGTCATTGAGGTTTTATAGAAGGCTGTACCTAATTTTCATTCAGATTTCGGCAGAGTTTCAATTTAAATATTCAATTTGTTGTCAACGCACATACCGGTATTTTCGAGTTGACCGTGTCCCAAATATACCTGAAGACACAACAATACGGTCAGGATAAGGCTTTGTTGGGTTTATCATAATTTTTTTTTTCTGAATCCAATGTTATTCAGTACAAATTCTGTCAAATGTGATACAATTTTGCAACCCTCCCAGCAATAATCATTCTTGAAACGTTCAGGCTGTACAACCTTGTACTGTCTGTACAAGCCTTAAAATAGCGTGCCCCATTCCAGTTTGTACCGAAATCTGTAGAACAACGTTCAGCACAACAGGTAGGTGTTGGTACTGTGCCTTTGATGATACGGTTTTTGGAGTATGTCATCGGAAAGATAATCGGCTATAAATTGGTTGATGATGCAATTCAATCTAGTATTGATCGTAGACATTATGGAAATCAGAGGGGAAATCAAAAACAAATTGTCTCATTGATATACATGTATATCACCACTCTGTTTCTGCTGTTGAAAAATCTGGGAACATCATCACCTTGGTGCTGACTTTTCAAAAATTATTGATTTGATAGATCACAACATTGTTATCAGGAAACTAATGATGTAAGGTGTATCTCCCTGCCTAGTGCAATTCGTGTGTGTGTTCCTCACTAAGAGAGGAGGCACAGAGTGAAATGTTTATTCTGACTGGATTTGATCAACTGGGGGAGTGCCACGGGGTACTTTAGTTGGTCCTGTTTTATTCCTTTGTATGATCAATGATGCTCTAAAATGCTCTTTGAGTGATATTAGCAGACCATCAATGTAAACATATGTTGATGACCTGTCTATTGGTGAAAACAGATCAGTTGGTAATAACAGTAACATGCACGAACATTGGAATACATTTCAATAATGGTGTTATCAAAACAAATTAAACTAAATCCTACAAAGTGCCAGGCCATGCAAATATAATTTGGCCAAAAGGAAATTCCCGATTTCAGCCTGAAAATTTCTGACCAACGCCTTGAGGTTGTCGATAAAGTCAAACTACTTGGTGTTATGACCAGGATGATTTAAAATGTGATTCCCAGGTAGAGAGTATACAAACTAAAGTAAATTAGAAAATGTTCATGTTGCGTAAATTATACGGAGCAGGGCTCAATGATCGTGAGGTGGAAGTAGTTCAGATAGGGCAGATATTTTACATGAAGTGTGCCAACTTCGGTGTATACTTAAAAAGCTAATTGGCTTATCTTGTTGAAGCTTAATTTGTCTCCCATCAGGCGCCAATAAAAGGGTAAGAGTTTTTTAATTGAAGATCCACGTCATGATTTGACGTTGTCGTGAAAATACTATGACAGTTTTTTGCTGTTTTCTCAACAAGTAGACAATGTATTCAGCTGAAACTTTCACATGTGACTTTTATTGTATCTTTTTGATAATGTGGACTAGCATTACGTCGAAACAAACCAATCTATGAACCTACTTTGAAATAATTGTAACTCTTGGTTAAATTAACGTTGAATCAACGTTGCTTTAGGTTGACATCAATATGCAAATTTATAGCCGGATAATATTAGCAGTCCCAACTCAAATTTTATTTATAACAATTTGGTGTAATTAAGTCATTTAAAATCCATTGTTTACCACCACTAAATCTGTTGATCATTCGTATTTTTTACCCCCCCAGGTTACTTGAGTAAGGTATGCACTTGCCATTTTTTTAATTTATTTTTAAAGATCATCCAATTAAGCTAATGCACAGTACAAAGGAACTGTTCAATTCAGACGTAATCCCCTTAATCCCCTGTGGTCATGATCCTTTAATCTCCACACAATTTGAAAAAGACCTGCTTTGCCCTGTTTGGTGGGGTATTTTCCGAAAACCTCAAGCCATTGAAGCCCTATTTCCTTTGAGTAGCCAAATTACTCACAACGTGACCAGTAAGTCCCTTGTCTTAATGAGCCAGGACTGACCTCTCAAGAATAATGATTATTCAGGTTTACAAGAATCTATTCATATCTACTCTTACATCGGTACCGATGTAAAACAAACTGCAGTACCGGTGTCAATACCGCGTGTTAAATTTTGCATTCTTCCCTTACCAGGTCAACTTATTATTTATTTTTAAGACGTCTTTTTACCTACCTTTTCTTAGCGCGTCACTCATGCAGTTTTGGAAAAAGCTGATGACGGATGCCTCACATTAGACTTCCCCCAGTCGGTTGACTGTTCTAAGCTACTGCCAATGAAGGACACAATAGTCCCAACGTGCAAAGGGGTGCATTTTTGTGTTTCGCCCATTGATGACGGCCAGTGTAGTTCTTTCTAGTATTGGGGTGATTGACCTGCTTGCCTGCAAAACAGAACGGGCAGCTGAGTTCTGTGTCTTCTGCCGTTTATGGAGCAAATTGTTTGGATTCCGTAAAGTATATTACATTAAAGAAATCCTATCGAGAGATCACAAGCGCATTGAACAAATTGCTGGGTCGCTTGACGCGTCAAAAAAATGCCTGATGGCACGGCTAGCAGGCTATAATTGACAAGTTTCACACAATTTGATACGTGATGTACTAGCGACATCTTTGAATCCAAGACAGCTCCGAGATTCTCCACCTTGTCTGCTAGAACAACCAATGACGATTATGTAATTTTGGAAGTTTCTTTTAAACTAAGTGTTGCTGCATTCTTCTAAAAAGTCTTGTGTTATTGAAGTTATTTAAACTGGCCTTTTGGTCAAACCTGTTTCAATGTTGTTAACGAAATAAACCAGAAATATTAAATACAGTAAAAGACTGTAAAGCTCTTAGGTAGTAACTAATGCAGGGAAACCAGTAGGTAAAATATACAAACATTAATTGTTGACATATAAATAATTATATAAGACATGTTATAAATAGTTTAGCTGTTGTACAGCACTATAAAGGTTTATTTATCTGCCTGTGTTCAAGTGCTAAAAATAACACAATGTTCATTTTAGTGTGCCTAGAAATATTTTGCTTTCCATTATTGTTGATTAAATCATGTAAATAAGAAGTCTGCTTTTTTCTAGTACGAACCACCCCTTGCACTATATATTCTGTCATGAAAAACAAAGTACACACCAAAAACCAATATAAATTATTAAGTACATCTTAACATTATTAAGTTATCGAAAATATTAAATAATAATGACAAGTGAGAACGGTAGCAGCATTATTAAAGTGAGATAAGTGAGATAAGTGAGATACAAATAAAATGGCAAGAATCATTTGAGACCTCCGGTGCCTTTAATTCTTTAAATTACGTAACTTGAAACGTTTGCAACTTAAAGCTGTAACGTTTGGCTTTTCCTGAAGTCCACCAAACCACACTAATCAAAACGCAGTTTCGATACAGCTTCAAACTTAGTTTTTCATGTGTCACATTCCTGTGTTGATTCTCTCTTTTTCAGATCGGCCAAGTGCTGGTGGAGCAGTTAACAGTATGACTTTGCCGTCATACGGCTTGCTGTCCAACGGCCACTTGATGAAGATCTGGCTGGTCTTCATCTTGGGCATTGGAACATTCACCATGGAACCGGTGCTAACTAGTTTCATCTGGTTCAAGCCGGACACAGAATACATTTACAATTTCCAGTCATCAACAGATCTGAAGAATGTTGAAACACTCCTTGTCAAATCTAAGGTAAGGATTAAAAAAACTAAAGAACGTACGATTCTTTCCTAGCATAATTAGACACTATACTAAACAATAGCTTCTGACAAAGCCTAAAACTTATTTGGATTTTTTTTATTTATTTAATGGGTCCTTTAATGTGATCGTCTTTTTAATTGAATGAATTTTGGCAAGTATAGGCCTACTGTTGTTTGAAGAAAATCCGCTGTTGTTAGTAAACTACTGGTAGGCCAAGTTAAACCCTCAGACAACAGAACGCATTCAGGTCGAAACACTCACTGGCAGTTCGGCCTCAGTCAAGAAGTTTTAGCCCAGGGCTCAATTGGCGAGCCAATCGACACAGGACCAAAACAAGTTTGTTTCACCATAAAAACTGTTGTCCCAACCTGTGCTCCCCCACCAATCCTTTCAGATTAGGACCCATATTTGGTTTTTGTACGTTGATTTGAATGAATTGTTTTTAGCAAAATTCAGAGCAATGCCAACACTGTTGTTAATATTAATTGAAACTTACATTGGAATGATCGATATGATTCTTTACCACAGCTATTTTGCTCTAAAATATTGACATTTTCATCAAATTAGTTTACGCGTTATGTGTTTATTTTGTTTTGTACTCTTCATGAAGATTGGTTTTTTGGCGGTAAAAAGTGCTGATACTGAAGGTGAATTTCAACAAATCTACCTACGAGTTCACTCAGCGGTCATCACAAGCAGTAACAGTGAAGGTACTAAATGAAATCACTGTCGATATCCTCTCATTGGGGTATCAACAACTTGTCGAAATGAATTGTCAACAAATCTTGTTGACTAACACATGTTTTGTTTAGGCTTTGGCGCTATGTATGGACATAATGAGCAATTTCCATAGTCTTTTGAGTTGGCAAGATTCTGGTGTAATCGAGCCGTTTAGACGACTAATTTCAAACGTGTCATGTATGCCTTGACATTTTTCTTGCGTGTTAAAAACATTCCAAGCAGAACAATTTTTGTTTTTTGTGTATGCACATAGGGCCTAACCGTAATCACAAAAGGCAGAGCCTAGGTTTAAGGCGCTACTCAGCATAAAATGCTGCGCCCTTAGAGACCTCTGACTATACAAGGCCCCGAATGCGTGGTATTCTGCACCAAGAAGTGCCGTGCAACTAGCCTTTGGTTTAAGCAACTTATCTTACGCCAATGCCATCAACAACCTTACACAAATCTTGTTTTAGTATAATCGTGTTAACTGTAACTGTTTCTACTTTATCGATGTGATGTGTCATTCACCCCCGCCCCGAGTTTGTTTACGGTAGCACAAAGGTAAACTAATGAATAATATGATGTTGCACCATTTAACCCTTCGTGACACCGTCAAAAAAATCACACCGTGACAGTATCGCATACTTTTTGACCGAACCATAAGCTTTACCCTTGTGGCTAAATAAAATGAATTATAGCAAAATTTACATTGAAATTACCTATGATTAGGATCAGGTCTGAGGCTAAGTAATTTCTGTACAATTCCTAGGGGAAAACCAGGAGAACTGGTCATTGGTGGATTTGTTTTCAGTGGAAAACAATCCCGATGGTAACTAGACAGTTGGCAGGCTATTTGGGTAGGTGTAGTTTGGGAATTTGGAATTCTTTTAATAGAAAAAAAAATAATAATAATGGCGGAGTACTTACTTTTTAGTTAAAACTGTTACTCAATAAGTCCACCAGGGCATCTTGCAAGGTTAACAAAACTCTTATTTAACTTTAGCAATAACAACATTGTTTTCTTGTTTTGCAAGTGCACTCTTTATTTTCGTCAGATTAATAACGAACTTTAAAACTAAAGTTCCCGAAATGTTGATGCACTGGAAAGGCTATGTTTTGTGTGTAGCGATTATTGGTGAATTACACCTCAAAACAATTGTTCCCTAGTGCAATATTTGCATTATTACTATTGATATTATAATTACAGTATTACTAGGCCCTCTTATTATGGTTTTATTTTATTTTTGATTTATTTGATTAATATTATTTCATTTGTTTTAAGAATTTATTGTTGTTATTGTTATTATTATAATTATTATTATTTTCCAATTATTAATTTAGTTGTAGTTCCAATATTCTCGACTTCCAAAAGAATACGCTCGAGAAAACTAATTTAAAGTTTGAGTGACCAGGGCAATGTCGTTTACAAGCTACGTTGTATAGAACTTCCACTGGTCGACTAGACTCGAGGGATTTCCCCCATTGACTCCTATCACAAACAAGCTTTCGTCTTGGGGTAATTGAACTCCCCTTGATGTGTAGTCTTTATGAGTGAGTCGTAGACTACTCCGGTCTGCGCGTGTTTGTGTGTGTGTTGGGGGGGATTAGGGGCGCAGCATGAACATGCAACATAAGGGGGGCCATTATCAACCTGACCCCTCCCTGTCCAAAATTTCGTGGATCCACCCCTGGAATGATGAAAGGCTGTGGTATTAAAGACTTTGCGATTGCTATTAGTAATGGTTTTTTCCCTAGGTGTATAACTAGTATACTGAGATAAGCATTGCCAGTTGTCAACTGGCAGATTTTTTTTATAATGTCCCAAATGGACTCTTGAGCATTTGAGGGTTTCAAATGCTCACGAGCGTGTCTAATCGTTTGTTTGCATAAAATGTCACAACTGCCAGGTGACTCATCGCAAACTGAAACCATGCAGAAATTTAGTTTCGTTTCGATCAGTTTAGTTTTTACGGTTAAAAAACAATGGCCTACTTTAAAGAAAACCCGTGGGAAAAGCTTGAATGTTATGCCAACTTTATAGTAAAGAATTGTTTTTCAATGTTCAATGCTGGGAAGGTTTAAACGCAAACATAAAGGCCTTGTTGAAAGGCATTATGGAGGGAAACGCAGACATAAACTCACAATGAACGTCCACAGTCATCGAACACTCTGGTGAAAGGACATTGTATTTGTTGCATTTCTGAGATGAAATGGTTCACATGCATTTTAAGGGTAACTGACGTTAACAAACTGTGTCAAACAAACTCGACTCCCCGGCGTTTAAATGGCCAGGAAACCGACATATAGGCCATGTCTGAATTGACGGCTACAGCTACGACTACGGCTAGACTTCTGCGTCATTAAACGTTAAAGCATCGTATGTCCATAACAACACATGGATACAATCTAAGCCGTAAACTAGCCGCCAATTCAGATACGGCCATTTATTTAAAGCAAATTAACGTGGTAAAAACTATCCTGCTATCCGACAGTTAAAAGAGAGTGGGTGAACTACATAACACATCAAGGACACGATGAGAGGAAACAGTTAGAGTTAACAAAATCGATACTTAGAAGATAATCAGTTGATGACATTGGAGTACGTTTCTGGATATAGCATTCTAATTGTCATTGTATTCGCAGAGATTAAGCTAAATTCATAGGGTAAAAAAGGCCGCAAAGATTTTTAAGAAGAAGTCCAAAATTGTAGGTTCTCTTTATAGTGTGTATTCATGTTGCCGATTAATGACTTTAAACAGATAGAATAATTTATCTAGAATGACCGTTGAAAATGAACCATTATCCTATACAGAAATGCTTTTTGAAAATGTAGTTTTTTTGATTAGAGATAAATTAGTGTATAACTTATTAAATCTTGTTAAAATGTTGTGTGTTCGCTCAATTTATCTACTTATTTCCAGATAGCACACAAACAACACATACAGAGAATTAAAAACAATATGATTACATTATAAAACAAACCCAAATGATCACAAAAAGCCAAATAATCACTAACTAAAGGCAATCCACTGAAATCCAGATAATAAAAACCTACAAAGGCAAACAAAAAGTACATCACGATAAATTAGGCCTACGCCATGTACAACTGAAATATTACACACTGTTATAAATTATCAATAAAGCAAATCAGCAAAGTTTTGAAAAACAGAATGGAAGTATGTGTTTATGACAGCAAACCGAATGTTATAAGTTAATAGCTATTAACACTTTTCACCCAATTTGTTGTGTTTCTTTTTAGTCATTTTGAACAAGGAGCACAACTATGATGGATGGTAAGTTTGTCACCAAGAGCACAATCTCTAACTACATTATTGATCATCAAAAGTATTTCATTTAGACTCTTCTTAGCTGCTCCCGATAAACTTTGTAGGCCTTTTAAAACGTTTGGTTTATTTATTCATTTATTTATTTATTTAGTATCTCTGGACACAAAAAATCATACATGTCTCGTGGTACGAAGTATAGCAATGTTTGAGAACGTTTTACTGGGGATCAGACAGTTCAGCGTTGTTATCCCACACAGATTGCATTTATTTTTTTATTTTACAACCTTGCAAGGGACCCCAGCGTAATTGATCCTTTGTTTAAAGGGCACGCGACAATAGGCTAAAATGACATTAAATTTTAAAGTGAGAGCTTAAATTATTCAATTTTAAGCTGAGGGCTTAAATTAGAAGTATTAGTGTTAAACGAGATACATGCTAGTTAATGTAAAATTTGCCATCGGAACATAGTTTAAGAGGTGAGGTGAAACCTTTCAATGTGAGGCGTCCTTTATGTCTAACCTATTTTCGTCCTATTGTCTGGGAAAATAACAGGTCATCGTTCTTTATATATTTGGCGTCAACAGCTACGGGAATTTCCCAGTCTGGTAGGTGAAATTGCAATATCGATTCGGAATTTCCCAGCCTGTGTTTGTCTAACTTTCTAACAAAGACCGTTGCACAGTGGGCTAGTTCAAGCTCAAACTGTGCAAACATTGTAGTACGTTTCTTCTTTCTTCTTTGACAAACCAACTTAAATAAATTTAATTTTGTTTGTGCCTGTCCCAATAATTTAGAACATAAGTGACATTTTTACGTAACCAGCTTTATTGTATAGGATGATTTGAGCTAACGTTTCTTCGTTTAACATAATTAATTAAGACCAAAATCAGATGGCTCTACTTATCAAAAGTTTCGATTTGCGTATGTCTGTATTTGATATGGGCTCCTTCACTTAGTCAGGGGTGAACGAAAAACATTTCTCCGCCCTAAAATAAAACCCCCACAAAAAACAGACAACAAAACTGAGAAACAAAACAAAACACAACTCTGGGACCTGACACAAAAACATACATGTCTCGTGGTACGAAGTATAGCAATGCTTGAGAACGTTTCATTGGGGATCAGACAGTTCAGCGTTGTTATCCCACACAGAGTGCATTTATTTTTTTTATTTTACAACCTTGCAAGGGACCCCAGCGTAATTGATCCTTTGTTTAAAGGGCACGCGACAATAGGCTAA
>JAUELU010088594.1:0-14577 GCA_032357145.1 Evasterias troschelii
CTTGTGGCTGATTTGATACGGATTTTCAAATATTTCAATTATACACCTTTAAGATGACGTCACGTGACATGTGATGACGTCATCATAACGAATTTGTTTCTGGACCTTCCTTGCACCAATGCCTCTCGTCACTAAAGGTTTCATTGCAATTGCTCTTTAGGAACTATGCAAAAGGCCGCTTAGAAGGAAGTGTGCGTTATTTCAATGACTTCCGGGAGTCTGAAACAGACAAGTAGAAGAAAAAAAAATAAAATAAAAACAAAAACTCTTAGTAAAACAATAGCTGTTTCGCTGCAAAGCGAAACAGCTTAAAACTCTTACTAAAACAAGAGCTGTTTCGCTGCAAAGCGAAACAGCTAAAAAAAAAAAAAAAAAACTTTAACAAAAACAAGAGCTGTTTCGCTGCGCTACGCTGTGAAACAGCTTAATAACAGTAAAACACAGCTGGATAAGTTACTGTGTAATGAGGGAAGTCGACCTGATACATGATTTATTAGTCAGCCTATTGGTTTCACCTTGTGGCAGTTAGGCAGTGTACTGGCCAACACAGTGTGGAACACTCCTTGAATTAAACAACACTACATGTACATACAGCCCTGGGCGATATGTGAGCTGATGAAATTAAAAGTCTTACATAAAACTAAGACACAAGAACGTACCATTCTAAAAATGTCGCAATTTACTTTGTCATACTTAACATCATGCTAGAACACTGACTTCTGCAAACTTACGTTGACCTTCATAAAGCCAATTTTACCTAGAATTCGAAATTGTTGATTATTTGCTATCTTTAGTGGGATCTTATGTGTTCAACTTCACACGAGTCATCAGCAATGTAGGAATCTTTTTGAACATTTTGTCAAAAAAAAACAAATAAATAAAAAATCAGCTTCAACATCCTGTGGGCCTTTTTTTATATGCTTGGTCTCGGATCAGTCTTCACTTGGTCTCAGTCTTGGTCTCTGTCTCGAATGCCTCGGTCATGGACCGGCTGGTCCCGACTGCAACACTAGTTTCGGTACGCTTTGGGCACATTTCTGTTTTTATGCTATGGATAATTGGTGATGTCATACAAGAGATAATCCACTGGGTTAAGATTCAAGATTTGTGTAAAACTGTCTTTTGATTTTGGGGTAATATTAATATTGAATTCAGGCCTTCAAATTGTAATTGTTGTCGATTACAATGCATTGCATACAATGTATAAACATGCCAGTCCAGTTAGTATGGCATCAACAAAACAGCATTTCCAATATTTACAAAGAAAAGGGGCTTTATGCAACTTCGCTACACACTGCAGCCTGAATCCTAAATGGGATATCTAGGCTACAGCCCTGGTGTTTTGTAATGGGGACATTTTATTTTTCTAAATAGATCCAAAAAAGGGAATCCTTAAAAAAAAAGGAGATTTTTGAGAGGATGTCAATTCTATACTACAGGGGACTAAAAGGCGGACGGGGATGACAGGTTGGTTTGAGCATTTTGTTCTACCGATATGTGTGGCACAATTTAAAAAAATAAAACACCAAAACAAAATTAAAATTAGTACTCTGAGTCTGTGTGTTTATTTAGTAACAGATTAGCACTCTCATTTTGTAAAACCATCTGTGTAATTATTATATAGGCTTTTTAATGGATGGATGGTTTCTGGGAAATATTGAGGAATGCCGTCTAGGCAACATGCTTCGTCCGCTCAAAACCATTTTTGCAGGAATTTAAATATTTTAGTGAGTCATTGTTTGGCATAACGGGAAAACCATGGAGAAACGGTTTTAAGACAACTGTCTGAAAAATTGCATGGTTTGGCCAACTAGAGAATGTCAACAGTCGAAGATTAATAACGAAGACGAGTTCTAAATTAAAACGTTGGTTTAAGCCAGTCAAAGATCACACTGAGGAACAGCCTGCTGCTGAGGAAGCCGATCAATTTTCATCGGATGAAAACGTGTTAAGTACAAATTCGAGCAGGCCTGCAGACGACAAAGAGAAAGATTCTGTATTGATTTCTGTTGGTGCTCAAAGCCAAGTTGGAAATAAAAAAGAAAACAGTCTATGACTCTATTGCTTGAAAAGAAGTACATTGTGTCAAGCCGCTTACAGTAGCTATGTTCTCTACATTATGTGCAGTTTCATTTTACAACAAACCAGTAACGACCTAATGAAAACTTTGCTGTTTATTTGAATTTATTTGCCTACAGATTTGTTATCACACAAAAAAGGGTCACAAAATATTATATGGACTAAGGCAGTTTCTGCATTGGTTTAAAATAATTCAGATGGTTTTAAAGGGTTACAAACTTCTCTGAGTGGCCTAGATTGCACCAGAGAGCATCTACGGCGTAAACATTTTTTAGGGCCCTTCAGCGGGCCCCGGACCCCACACTCTAAAGGCTTTGCGCTCGCAAATTTCACATTTTATAAATGCCGCTACCCTATATTTTTTTTTTTCTGGCTAGAACACTGTTCTCAACAAGGAGAAAAGGTCAAATTCACTGCAAACCAGCCGAAAAAAAAATACAGCTAAAAACACTGATGTTTTTTTTTGTTTTTTTTGGGGGGGGGGGGGGGCTTCAGAACCCCCTAAAAGGGAAGGTACTTTTCTAAATTCTTTCCTTTCAATATTAAATTTAATCAAATTCTAAAGCGATGATGTATCATGTGCATAGCAGAACTAGCGCAAAATGGAAGATGATTCTAAATTTTAGAACACCAAAGACCACACCACTGTACTGCATGAACAAGACGTGTTTGACTGACATCTCCTGTACTTACAATACGGACGATGTTCAAAATCTGGTTTTTAACTTACGCACAACTTCCTTTCCTTGAACTTTGATTGGTTATTGACTTGTGCGCAACCTCCTGTATTGACTAATACAGGGCGCTGCAATGACATGAGCGGCCTTTCATAACTACCTGCACTGGCCTTTCAAATACGGGGCGCCCTGTGCTATTTTTAGACTCGGGTGGTTGGCACACCACTAGGTCCGTCCTCGCAACCTTCGGCAATAGAGAGCTTTCGATTTGGAACGGGAGGGGGGAGGGGACGGTAAGGAAGCGGAAAAATCGATCGGTGCATGCGCGAAACCGAACATGTCTGGTACCTGCAGAGTTTGAGAACGGTTTCGGGGTGAAATAACGTCTGGTCTGTAAGCACGACCAAATGGTGTCGTTTGTACACGTTGTTCTGGTTGTTTTTTATGCCCACGTTACAGTTATTTAAGTCCTTTTAACCCACTATAAAACTAGCCCTATAAAAAAAATTTCAAGTGTCTGAACTCAATTTTGTGAGGCTGAAGTACTTTAGAATTTGGTGTGATGTTTGGAAGAATGCTTTGGAAACTGTAATTCAGATTCAGATTCAGGTCAGCATGATGATCATGATCGGAAACTGAGTGTTGTGACAATTATGCACTTTGCTTGCATGTTCAGTTTAATTTGTTTTAATTTTAATCGCTTAACCTTCAATTGAGATGAGTTCATTCACTTGCCATGATTTATTAAAATCACATGGTTGCCAATCAAAGCAGATTTTTATTTATTTTTGTTGATGATGTTCAAGGACAAGGTTAAATAATTTAATAAGTGTTAGAATAAACTGTAAACCAATAAATCTGCAACTGCAAGCGGAGAGACAGATTTATCAACTACAATGTCCCGATTGTCATCATGCAGCATCTTTGACACAGCAGCATATGAGATCAATAGGTGCACATGTACGTACGCACGTGTTACAAAATACTGAAGAAGGCTCTATATTTTTTCTGAAGTAAGAATGAATGGGCAAAATGTTACACTACTCCGAGATACATTGAATACCACATTCCAGTGCTTTTAAAAGTAAATATTTTGATCTTATCTCCATAAGTTGCAGCTGCTAGCCATCTTTTGCTGCTTCTTCTGCTTTTTAATATATAAATTTATCATTTTGTCTTGTCTTTTAGCATGGTCTGGGACAACCAGAAAGAACTCATCCTGATAGGCGAGTTAATATTGGGCCAACCCTTCCAGTACAGGCAGGGCACACGAATTCGGGGGAAAGCATGGCAGGAGGTTGCAGACGTCATGAAGGCATGCAACTTTAAGGTTGACAAGCGTGCCGTGCGGGACAGAGTTACACATTAATGGAGAGGGTGAAGGAGAGGAATAAGAGGGGGAAGGCAGCAAGTGGGATCGCGGTGGAGGAGACAGATGAAGAGAAGAAGGTGAGAGAGAGCGTGGAAGATTTTATCCAGAAGGAGAACATCGAGAGCACAACAAAGTTAACCCTGGGGAAAGGTGCTTGCAGCTGGGGGCACACCATAAATGCATAAAATGTTCTCATCTGGGTCGTGCGATCTGGCCTCCAGCTCGGTCAGGAGCCCAGATCCCCACAGGATATACGTATCATGCCTACGCCCTTCCACAGGTTCTGTAGAGTGGGCGATCAGACCATTTGGGGCTGTCAGGGACTGGAACTTCAGAGCGTGAATCCTCTTGTGGCCATAAACATGACCTGCTGGTGCTGACCCGGCCTGCATATTGGGCGAACAGTACCATCCACAACGAAGCCCAAACAGTTGTCTAGTGCAGCACCCTTCCTGTGGGTAGAATCTGCAAAAATCTGGAGGTGCTGTGGCGATAACCAGTGCTGGTCAAGGGACAAGAGCTCATGTTTGTGACCTTGATAAATAAAATTGGTCATCCAAGTGAACATCAGATACAGCTTTGGGTACAAGTCGACCATAATCCTTGACAAGGTCTCCATACCTGCAATGAAAATGCATAGCGTTGCAGTGCTTCCAGTCTGTCCACCTTCGACCCATTGTCCAACGTGACCGTCTGCTGAACCCCCATAGCATGTTAAGCCGATAGATGTCATCTTTCTAGAATCTGTTGGAGAATGAAAAATTGACACGGACACTTTGAATAACTTGTTTATTTTTACACATGATTAATTGAAGTCCAGCCAAATGTTCAATAACACAAATAAACTAAATATTTAAACACAGAAAAATTCCTCAAATTACACACTCTATATCTGTAAGGGTATATTTTGATGCAAGTATAAAGAAAAGAAAAAAGCAAACTGAATTATGTACAATGTACCTTGAACTTGATTATGAAATCCATACCAATTTATAAACAAAGGGCTCAAAGGTGACTTTTCATGGTACGAATTTGTCGTCGCTCGTTTGACGAGCGTGCATTTTTAAACAGGCCCGCCTGAATTGTTTACTGGTGTTGGGTAACACCAGCAGCCTCGCCCAATATGAATTACATGAAATAATTAATTTAATAAACATCTTATTATGGTGTTAACATTCAACAACGAAACAGGATTTCAAATGTTTTATTCCAGAATCGGTGTAGATCCACACCAGATATGAACACCAAACAGGCCTAAATTTGACACCAAGCTTTGGTGTTGAAATTCACCACTTTAATTGGTGTAAATAAAGTTTAATTCAAAATGTTGGTGTTAGTTAACACCAAACCCCTCGCCCAATATGAATTACCTAAAAGAATTAAAATGAACACCAGTAGTGTATTTTTTAACACCACACTTTTTGCAGGGTAACGGTTACAGGTTCTTTTTTACACAAGTTTATATTTCCCTGCTCTAAAATGACCTTTAAAACCTCGGGTTCCATAGAATAAGTCAGGTTTCAAGACTTTATTCGGTTACAGGTCCTTTTTTACACAAGTTTATTTTTCCCTTTTCTAAAATGACCTTTAAAACCTCAGGTTCCCTGGATTAAGTCACGATTCAAGACTTATTATTCGGTTACAGGTCTTTTTAACACAAGTTCATATTTCCCTTTACAAGACTCGTGCCAGTATTGTAAAATTATTAGGTATGAGGAATCCTGTCGTCATATCCAAGCAACCTCGCAGGGACAATATAAAGTTTGTAGTCATAAAGGTTTCAGAGAGGGACATTTTCAAAACCTTCAAGTGGAAAATTCAAGAGCTGAAAGAGAAAGACTCGCAGAACTAAATAAACAATGTAACACACTATATGCCAAAATTTTAAAAGAGTGGTAGACAACCAGTCAGTCTAAACTGATGCTGATATCAAGCGATTCATCGTGGACTCATTCAAGGATGTGTCGAGTGAGAGTTGTGTTCGCTACTGTTGCATTTGAAATGGGGATAGATGTCAAGTCAATGCACACTGTAGTACACTATGGTCCACCTCACGACATTGAGGAATTTCTTCAAGAGGGTGGGAGAGCTGGAAGAGATAGCACTTTAAAACTTGTGGTTTATCCTGGTGCAGGAAAGTTCACTAAACCTGATGATCCGATGAAGGCGCCCTTCAATACAGAGAATTGCCGACGAAGAGAAGTGTTATCAAGTTTTGATGGGTCAGCAGACGCATCAACAGAAATCCTTAGGCATCTTTGTTGTGACACCTGTGCCCAAAAGTGTGCTTGTGGATTTGAGTCCTGCAATCGGATGACTGAAGCTGAATACATAAAATCAAGAGCAGGATTTAGCTATCTACCAAAAAAAATCCTATAAGAAATGTTGGAGACGCGGTAAAAGTTCTCCTCCAAGATCGCCTTCTGGAGTATAAGGCAGTTTTTAGACTTTGCAAAGGATCATTTTGTTGCAGGATGAGACATAACAAGTGGTCTACCATTGTTCTTGAATGCCAAGTGGCTGTAAAATCCACGTTGTGGTTCATGAGTTATTTAAGTATTAAACTTTGATTTACTGTTATTTGATACCACGATTAAACAAAACCAAAATTTAAACACAACAAAAAATTAGTTTCTCTAGATGAAACCAACAGCTTTAAATTCCTTTCTTCAAGATAAATTCACAAATTAAATTCCTTTCTTCAAAATGCAGTTCACAATTCAAAATTCTTATCTATAGTATATCCCTGATAAACTTCCTTAGTCAGTACACAATTTAATACTAATTCAAACTTCGCTTTCTCAACCTTGCTCAATAATTGCTTGGTTCTATACAACCCTCTTCTCGCTCAAAACAACAAAAAGGATGGGCAAAATATATGTAATTTTTGATTTTTCACCTGTTATGTAAAAAGCAGATCCAGAATATTCAAATTGCAATTCTTGGTTCCGAGTTTCAACCGAAACCAACAATACTCTTCACAATTTCAAACATGAGAGTTTAACAGAATAATCACGAGTTTGTTCACATTTAAGTTTATTAGAACAACCACGAGTTATTTTACATTAATCCTTAGGAACAACCACGAGTTCTTTAACACTAAACTTTAAGAACAACCACGAGTTCTTTTACAATAAGCCTTAGAACAACCACGAGTTCTTTCCCTGGTCTTTCCAATAAAAATACTGAAAATACTCTGCAAAATTGTAACATCCTCAAAACTTCAATCTCGAAGGTTTACTGTTTCAATCTCAATGATAAATATCCCAATCACAACAATTACAAAATTTCTTATCAACTTGTGTGGTTCTACACCCAAAATCAAATTACTCATAAGTACCAATCCACAATAACATATAGTTGATAATCTTCAAGATTTCCCTGTACAAAAATTAATGACTTGCGATTCCTTTTAATTGATTCTGGAACGAAATGTTCTCCAGTAATGTTGCAGACCGTCACTTTTCATTTCAAATATCTGGTAGGGGTAGTGTCACTTCACCAAGAGATGTTCGAGTGTTCTTGCCCTCATACCAGCCTCTATCCCAGAATTAGTGCCATCTATATTAGTGAAAGGCTGCACAGTACATTTTCCATAAAAAACTTCAAGTCTTCAAAAAGGTAAATTTTCTATTGGAAATCTTATATAAAACTCCACAATAAAATGTACAACTTGAAGTTAGATATAACTCCTTGTTTCTTTTACAATACAACGGTGTCTGCTTGCTATTAAAATTATTCGCCTCAGGTTTTTGGTTGAACACATCAAGTGCCACCTCCCTGCTTGCAGACTCTGCATAAAATTACTGGGACCACACCCTTACTTAATCTTGCCAACACATTCCAAGGTTATCCAACCATGCCGCAATACCCACATACTCCCTCAGTCATCTCACACATGCCTTTCCAAATAAGGACTTGCTTGAGGCATGCATTGATGGCATCAATACATGGATGTCGGCAAACAGTCTCAATAAACAACAACTTGCCAAGTTCAATATCCCCAGCGTCAGGATTGGACACTGTCACATCTATCCTTCCAATAAATGTTGCAACCTTGGTATCACCTTTGACCCCACATGTCCCACGTCAATCAGATAGCAGCAGTGTCAAAATCAGTCAGATTTCATATCCGTAACTTTGGCTTCATCCAAAAATATCTCAATCGTATCTCAATCTGGCCATGCGAGTGTGTGGCAAGTCATTAATATGCACGAGGTGATGTCACGATACAGCGTCGCTTGACGTCACCTCATGCATTTTCATGTAGATCAGCCGGGTGCCCTGACTTCTCACGATCAGCAGGCGGAGAAACATAGTAAAGATGGCGGCCCCCAGGCACGACAAACCTTAATGTAATTTTTGTACACGTTTTTGGGGTGCCATTTTCAAATCATCTCATCTGGACAAAGTCATCATTTGGTAGGCCCTGTCATGTATCATAGTAATTTACAAAACGTAAGGCGACTGAAAAGACCGATGTTAAAAGAGAGCCATAACAGCCCAACAAGATGGGCTTAACCATTGATACAAATGCTGCAGATTGGTACAATGTACAGCCTTGAAGCATATTCAAACATCTGTAACTTTCGCCGATTGAGAGCGCACGTGATATTGGGCAAAGTTCATTGAAATTGTTCTGAATTTTTTAATCTGTGTGTTACCGATTGTTGGATCTTGATGATTTTATTGCAAACAAAGTTCTTAACAACGGAACCTCTAATCACTACATTCATGAAAATAGTTTTTGATGGAAAAAGTATTATTTAGGGCAGAAATTGGAGGATAAGATTGTGGTTATTTTTTATTTTTAATTCCACATGAAGGCTATTTAATCACCAGCTTTCTAAAACCCAACACTGTGTGTGCAGCATGCGACATATCATCCCTGATGTTTTTGGGGCATGGCGCACAAAGCAAAATGTATAACAAATTGTAGGATTTGAATTAGTTTTAAATAAAGTTGTCCCGATCGAGATGGATGTTAATCATTCTACCAGGTAGTGTCAGGGCCAGAAATTAACAACATTCTTTCTAGGAAAAGGATTATCTCAAGCATTTTTTTCTTTCCTGTTCAATGACGTCATATACCAATGGGCGCCATTTTGATGAATAATACCGACGGGTGCCATTTTGATTACGTCGTATATCCTACCTAAAAAAAAGTATGTGGAGATCACCTTGCGTCTGGTTAAAGTGTTGATGCACTTGTTCATGTACTTTTTATGAAAGCACCGATTAAATTTTTACCCCTGTAAGCCTTATAAATGTAAATAAAAGTAACAGTTCCATGTACATCACAAGTAGGTTAATCACAAGGATTGTTTACATGGGTTTGGAATGACTTCCCTCATGCAAATGTACATGTGCTACTCTTACTTCATATTTTGCAAAATCAGCATGCAACATCATAATAGTGTTTGAGTGTACTATATATATGCAAGAGCTTAATCTAATTACGTTCCTTTTAAAGGCCGAGTGGTTCACAACAAAGTATTTTGTGAAAGGGGACTTTCTCCTGGAATATCGCGGAGACCATATCAGTTCAAAGGAGGCATCCAAAAGAGACAAAAACTACACCAAAGCAGATGGTAGCTTCATGTATTTTTACAAAGTTGAAGGGAAGGCCGAGTGGTAAGTTAAAGCTGGAAATGCAAGATTTTTCATGTTTATTCATTCTTAAAAGTGTGTCCATTGTAATGGAACATTGATTGTAAATTGGAATGATACCCTTTTACCTTTTCAGTACCATATTTTTAAAACCTTGGCTGTCTGCCGTGCATGTACCTGATCACATTGTTTCTTATTTTCCAGCGATCATAGAGCATGTTAAATAAGTCCAAAAAGCAAGCAATTTTAGGAAATATTCGTTTAAAAGTCGTTTATTTTAATCTACTAAAAAAGCTATAAGAAGCCAACACTTATTTTTCAGCAACCAACACCCTCTTAAAGTAAAAGACAAAAAATACATTTTACAGGCCAGACTTGACGTAGGCAACACTGGCAATTGCCTCCATGCCCCTGGCCAATTGTCTTGGTGCCCTTGAAATGTTCCAATATAAATTTAAAATTTCCTCATAGAGTGTCCTTTTTGAAAGAGAAAATTCCTTGGTGCCCTTGCCCTTTCAAAATTGAAGCGTATAGGCCTGAGTTTTAGTACCTTTCAATGAGCTCAAATGTACGGAAGTGTATAAAGGACATGGTAAAAAAAGCTAATCCGCCCCGGCGAATTACTAATCCGCCCGGGCGGATTACTATTTCGCCCGGGCGGATTACTGTACAACAGACTTCAAACAGTGCACAGCATTCATAATCGTGCGAGTTCACCTGTCAATATGAATTGGCAGCTTATGATAAAGTTATACTTTCAGCTTGGTTTTACTCAGAAAGAGATGATTTTATGCCTAGCTTTGAATCATGGAATAGTTATCAGTTATCATCTCCGTCGGCTTGCAAAGAAGTATGGCTTTTACAGGCGGAAAGGACATTCGGACATCATAAGGATTGCAATATTTATTGAGGACCAGTTACAGACATGTGGCCAATGCCATGGCTACCGCTGGATGCATGCCAGATGCATAGAGGAAGGGTTTGTTGTATCACAGAACACCATTCGTATGTTACAGCGATTGCTAGACCCTGAAGGCGTTGCAGCAAGGAGGAGACATCGTTTGAGACGTCGCATGTACATCAGATCTGGTCCGAACTTAACCTGGCACATGGACGGTTACGATAGTTTAAAACCATTTGGTATTGCTATCAGCGGATGTGTTTAAGGTTATTCAAGGCATTTGATTGGTTGGAAGCTTATACCACCAACAACGATCCTAAAGTTAAACTTGAATATTATTTGGCAGCAGTTCGTTCTGTAAAGGGATGCCCACGCAGAGTCAGGGCAGATATGGGTACCGAAAACGGCCATGTAGAGCAAGTGCAAACTTTTCTTAGACGAAACCATGATGACAACATGGCTGGAGCTAAAAGTTTTCTTTATGGAAAAAGCATAACTAATTATAGGATTGAGGCCTGGTGGAGCTTTCTCAACAAACAATGCTCACAATATTGGATAGATATCCCGCACACACTAAAAGAGGCTAGATTGTTCAGTGGGGATGAATTAGATAAAAGTTTGGTGCAGCTTTGTTTCATTAGACTAGTACAGGTAAGAGACTTATAAACCTAGCGTGACGTTTGCAGTTATTTTTGAAAGGAATAACACCACACTAACTGTAACAAACTTTTCTTGGTGGACGGGCTAGTTGTCTCTCTTGCCGTCTGCCTTACTGTCATATATAATTATCTTAATTAAATAGGACCGCAAAAACAATAGATATGAATTGACTTTGTTGAGTTGTTTTGGTTGTAAATTGAATTCATGAAATAAAACAATTTATGTAGGCACCGTCATAAATATTACTGGAGAACGTTGCCATTGACTGCCCCAATAAATCACTCGGATTGTTCCCCGGATTCAAGCCGCCCAAAGTACATCAAAACCACTGTTCCCTCGAAACCATTCTGTTTCCTCGAAATATTACTTCGTTCCTTCAAAAATGTATTTGTTTACATACTATTATTTACTATTATTATTATAATTATTATAATTATTATTTTACCTTCTTTTCCCTAAGGGGCTTCATACTTTTGCTTTGCATTCCACAAACTCTACAAATTCGTTTATCAGTATATACGAAATGACAGTACAGCCTATATTTTTTCATTTTTAGGATGATTTGGACCAGGTTGTTTCCTCATGGAACACACATCGAATGAGACCTGACCACAAGCATAACAGTGAAGGGGGTCGTCCTATTTTGAGGTATACCCTACCCGAGCTCTTCAGTACTGAAGAAAAGTTAGTTGACGTAGACATGGACGAAATTGAGGTGTGCCTGACAGAACGAACTCGTAAACGGGGAACTCTGTGCGACTGTGACATTTTTGATGTGTCCTGTTCTGATGGAGGAAAATGGATGGAAAGCTCCCGATAATGGAAATGAAGCCGTTTCCCTGTACACTAGCCTCAGAAAAAAATGCGTAATAATCTAGGCTTCACTTAATTAACAATCCAAATTCAGTGGCTGTTGATATGTCTGCAACAAAACGTTGTATTTCCCACTTACTTTTGTCAATAAGCACTGGACTAGTACAGTGCAAACCTGTATTGTTAAAACTGGGGTAAAACTGAGTTAAAATAGTTGAAGCCCAGTAATTTTTCTGTACACGTTGTCTTTTTCAAAACGAACAATTACAAATACAAAGTATTCCTCAGTCTTTGCTCATGTGTTGGTACTGGTAACTTCACCCATAACAAGCTTTTAATTTCATTAGAAACTTCAACAAATTTGTGTATAGTGTTTTGCAAAACAAAATATTGTTTATCGAAATAAGGGAGCCTGCATCATGAACCAATTTTGTAGAAAAAAAAGTAAGGTTATTTCCCAGATAATAAATCCTTCACAAACTGCGCTTTCAACAGGTAGGCCTACGTCCCAAGTTTGTACCTTCATTCCACTGCAATAAGGGGTCACCATCCTACAATGTGAGTGATCAATTTGGGGTACTTTTCTTGCTGTAAACTCTGTACCTGAAGTTAAACAATCTTGATTTCTTTTGTTCAAGCAGACATTTGTTTAATAAGGGTAGTGTAGGTCCAAAGCAGAAAATAAAATGTAAACTCCTTTATAAGCAAACAATCTTGACTTTGTGTTAATTTCAAAACCTTAGCATCGTCGTCTTTGGCTTTGTGTTGAGGTCATGTTGAGCCTCATAATCATCCAACCCTAGCCAATGTCCGATGTTCCTTCACAGATGAGCCAGATATGAAACTATAAACACCAGTGTTGAAAACTAAAGATGAGATTTTGGAGGTCCCAACTAAACAGCCTTTAAAAAAATAATATGTATAACAAAAAACTGAAACTACTAAAAACGCTATCAATTGTAACAGTTATGCTTTAAAACAGTAATAAAACAAGAAAACGCATGGCGAATGAATGAACACTTTTAGACAAAAAGTAGGGGTAAAGAGGCATGCGTATAAGAAAACACCAAAACACGCGTAAGAATAATATTATGCTTTTGGATAATAATTAAAAAAAATTAAAGGAAGGGAAATGACCAATATATGTTTGTGATAATATAATTGTCCAACTGTGAGTCGGGAAAATTACAAGTCTCTAACCTCACGTTAAACTGGTGTAAATTGCCATTGCATTCAATACCTTTCCGGTGCAAAATTGTCAACATCAAAAACATCTGATGACATCATTCTGAGAAAAATTGATCGCTACATTTGTGTACAGGGTTGTTTTGATTCATAGGGGTCATTCCGTGTCAATTCAACACACTTTTGGACCTGACCGTCACGGATTAAAATGAAATTCGGTGTGCTGATTGGACTCCTTGAGAAACCCCCAGAACTGAAATTTTATGTAATTTGGTCAATTCATTTTGAGATATGGGTTTACGAACTTTTGACTAATTAACATGACCTGCTATGTTTTTTCCACGCATATGACATCTGATGCTGTGACATGGCGAAGGAACTTTCGCAGAGTCGGTGGATCCAGACTTTTGACGATTTGCTTGAGGTAAGCAAATGAAGCAGTTTCATTCGCTGTTAAGGGTGTGGACTGCATTAGCGTTATTACTTTTCTCGTAGTTGGTCTCTTTGCATCCAGCATGGCGATGGTAGAAGAGGCGTCGGGCAGATATAACTGCAGTGATGCACGTGCATTAGCAGTCATGCAATATAAAGCATACTTACTAGCTTGCAATATTTCTTTATGAGCGGCATTCATCAAAGCTGACCTGATTTCATCTTTTGCGGGAACGCAACGAGACCCCACCCTTGAAAACAGATTGAGTAACTCATCTTTATCCTCCTAATCTCAATCTCCCCAGCCAATGCCTAATTCTTCGCCACTATCTTCTCTGACTCTGGAATAAAGTCCAAGAATGAGTTCAGCAAGACTTCTTGGCTAACCGCCGGTTTCCTGTTAATTAATGACACTGTAAACGCTGCAGCCAGTTGGGTGGGGAAAACTCCCTGATCGATGACCCTTTGGCAAGGATACGCCCCACAGCAGCCCATTCTTCTTCCCCATAGTCAGAAAACAGTGACTGAATCATCTCACCCTTGACGCTCATCGATGTCAAGTACATCATCATCATCATCAGTCGGCTGCACAGCAGGCGGACACAAGCTTTTCCCATTCTCTCCTGTCTTGTGCTGTTTTCCTAATCTTAAGCGGGGAGAGCAGAACTTCTGGAGAAACTAATCTTCCGATGTACTCGGCGAATAGTAGGCGCCGACGACCTTGTTTGCGCCGGCCATGCGATGGGGAGTAGAGAGCATAGATGTTGAGTAGCTCATTGGTAGGTTTCCGCAGGATGTGTCCAACCCATCTGAGTTGTCGTTTTTGGATGGTTTGAGTTAATGCACTT
>JAUELU010088742.1:0-14528 GCA_032357145.1 Evasterias troschelii
AAAAGTAAATTTGAAGGGGCGGGGCTTAAAATTTTAGGGGGTCATATCTCAGAAATGTCAAGGAGTAGGACTCTAAACTTTGGTGTGTGTTCATGGCACCCATAGGGAAATGTTTGAAAAACATTTTAGCAAAATCTGAGACGGAGCCTGCCGACCCATCAGGTGAGTTGACACGGAATGACCCGTATACGTGTTAATTCTTACAAGGTTGGTCGTTGTACATATACAACAAATACTTTGTGTAGTAGGGAAGGCTACACTGCGCATGTTGACATACATACACAATTGCATTGAAGAAAAAAAACAAACACATCGTGTGGCCGTAAAACCGGCTTCAATCCTTCAGAATAAGCTGAAAGCTTTGTGACATCATCAGGTAAACATCCAAACTGCGCACGCTTGGCCCCTCTCATCCAATCAATGATCTCTGTTTCTTGATTTTTTGAAAAGCCGCCTAATCTAAATATCAAGTTTTCAGCCATAAATTGATAAGTTTTTCGCCATAAATTGATAAGTTTCCCCGCCTCCTGACTATGTTGTCATAGATAAAAAAGAACAGTTGAGGTCATGACCTTTCTAATGGTACCAAAACAGTCATTCAACGTGAATGGAACTGATCGTTCGCTGCAGTGGAAATAACCACCTTTTTCAATTTTTAAGGTAACTGAGACCGTCTGGAAGAAAAAAATTGCACACAGAAAACGTACTTTTGTGGATTTACTCATCTATTTAATTAAAGGTAAGACCATGAAAAGAAAGATCAAGTTTTGCTTAACCTACATGTAATACATGTACAGGTACATGTATAGAGCAGGTCACGTATTGTTATCGGAAGGCGAGGATTCTGAAAAATCGATGAGAATTTTTCATTTGACTTACATTACAACATAAAGCAAATCTGTTTGTAAACAGTCCTAAATGTCAACATGGAGTAGACCCCTATATTTATGAGCTTGTGGATTGGATTCAAATGAAACTAGACATAAGTTTTTGTTTAAACAAAAAAAAGGTGCTCGGTCATGTCAACTTTCAGCTTTGTATCACATTTTTTCCTATAATTGTTATTTTTTGTGCATCTTTAAGGTTACGTCGTGTGATACTTGATAACATCATTGTGATGTGACTTCAAATATAACACAATGCTTCTGTTGAACATGCAAGGTTTCAGCCTGATTTCATATTATTTTGTGTTTTTATAGATATTGTTGTACTGCACCTTTAATGTGACGTCTTAGACAGTTGATGATGAAGTCATCATGAATGTACTCAAATTGTACATGTAACACGTCCCGGCTTGAATACATGTGAGATGTCAGCCTGATCACTTGTTGTTTTCTGTAGTTATATATAATGTTGTACTGCACCTTGAAGGTGACATAAATTATGCACGGGCCTTGCGCTAACTTTTTACTTGACTAGCCTGCCAAATTCTGCATCTGCTATCACCATTCTCAGCTTACCAAGCAAGCGCCAAATTGTTTGCGCTAGCTGTAAGCGTAGAATGCATAGTAATATGGACTACGCAAGTGCACAAGCAAAAATGTCCTTCTTGCCCTAGAAACAGCTGGATGTATCACGTAAGCGCAGAATTCCCTGCTTCCATAAGCGCTGATTCTTTGCTTAAGGTGAGCTGAGCCATGAAACTGGGCCCCGCAAAGTTGACTAGCCCGCACAATTTTTTACTAGCCCAGAATTCAAGAAAATATTGAGAGCGCAATCTCCCTGAAAATAAACCCCCAACTTACAAGAAAAACTAAAACAAAACCAGAAAGAGGAAATCTTACATTAACAGTTAAATACTCTTTTGTTCATCCAGGGTAGTCTAAATTGGTATTTTTTGTGGAATGAATGAAGCCTGTGAACTTTCTGCAGTTTTTTCGTTAACAAGCTAAAAAAATTCGGGACCTGCGCTCTGTTGACGGAATGTGCGTGAGTACCAGCAACCACAATACTGTTTAGATGGTTTTAGCGCACACCAGCAAAGAATATTATTGCAATGTCAGGGAATAACTGCTTGTCCTGAGCATATAAATGTGCAGGCAGGTTATTTCTTTGGTCAAGGCGTTTGTAAATGGTTTTTGTATGCTCTTGCAGAATTTCATCAGTAGAGGACAATTACTTTTGTGCTATCGCATCGTTGCCCTCTAGCTTTCAATGTTTCTTGCATTTATTGGTGCACACACAGTAACGAAATAAAGAAAACTACAAGCCTTTAATTTGGAAACAATACTTGCGTGTGTCGCACAGGATCGTGCGTTGTGTACATTGTGATCGATGTGTTCAGCGTTTTGCAACCCTTTTCGAGTGGATTTTTGTACATTGGTAGTGCATCAATGTTTAGCAATGGACAAGTGTATTAATAAGTTTGTAATTTCTGACTAGCCCCTCAGGGTACCTAGAAGCACGCTTGACAAGCCCGCAGCACTCTTGACTAGTGATTGTAGCCAGGGCTATTGTCTAAATCGTTCCCTGAATTAGTTATGTACAGAAAAATTGATTGAGCTGTTGCAAACTGATTACCAACCCAAAAGACCTGTGGTATAAATGCAACAAACAGTGGCCAGACGCATGGACCCTATGGCAGAGTCTTACTCGAACAAATACTAGGGTCCTTGCGATTAAAGATCAACTTGACTGAAATCACTAAGACAAATTTGTCCTTTTGTTTATTGTGTGTTTAGTTATTATTAGGTCATAAGTTTGAGTTTTTCTGCGCTGTAATTTTGCTGAAAGTTGATTGAAGAAACTAGCCTCCTTTTTTTCAATTTTTTAACTAGTATTTTTTATTGCGGTTGGTTCACTTATGCGGGTCTACCAAAACACCATTGACAAAGACACCATTAGCGATGGAGCCAAGCTTAGCCGGCAGTACTGCACTGGAAAGGTGAATAGACTGATGATGATGATGATGCGAGAGCGTAGTCTATCCTACACCAACTCGGGACTTGATGGCTTCCCTGTCCAGCATTAGGGTCCTCATTTCCCCTGTTTCACTGAGGCCAACATCTCCCCGCAAAGTGTCGATGAATGTGGCTCGTCGCCGTCCCCTGCTGCCAGTTCCCTGATTTGGCTCCCACAAGATGGTGTGATGGGCTGCCAGCTCCGGGGGTTGAATGCTGTGGCCTGCCAGTCCCATCCTCCTCTCCCTGATCTTTATTGAGATACGCGGAAGGTCACCATATAGGTCATTGTTGTGTACATGGTCTTTCCAGGTGACGTCAAGTGCCATGCGCAACATCCTGGTATAGACACCATCAAGGGATTTTTCTTGCTGTACAGTTAAGGTCCATGTTTCAGCGCTGAAGAGGAGCACTGACTCGACTGTTGCCACAAAGGGTCGCCTCTTGAGGTCGTCCGTTGCTGAGCTTGGCCTTCCACACCTTCTTCATTGAGTGTGCCGCACTCCATGACAGAGCCCTCCTGACCTTCAGCTCCTTTTCTGTCGAGGGGATGTAGGCCCCATGGTACTTAAAGTTCTCCACCACCTCTAGCACTGCTTCATCACCAGTGATGACAGTCCTGTCCTCGACGTTGAAGGCAAGTACTTTTGTCTTTTTGGCATAGAGATGAAGGCCAATCTTCTTGCACTATGATTCCACTGCGAGCAACAGCACCCATGCTTTTTCTGCTGTGTCAGATATGAGGCCAATATCGTCAGCGTAGTCAAGGTCAGTCACCATGACTGACACAACCCGCTGGCTTCTCCTGGGGGTGAGTTTGAAGCCCAGTTGTTTCTCCTTGCCATCAATTGCCTGCCTCAATGCATAGTCAAGGGCTAGACCAAATAGAAAGGGGGCCAGTGTGTCACTCTGGAGTACTCCTGCTTGTATCTTGAAATACAGGGTCTCACCATCAGGAGAGAGCACCTTTGCATGAGTTCCCTTGTAACCCGCTGCAATTACCTGGACCACCTTCTCTGGGATGCCATAGGGAGAATAGATATTAATTTTCCTCCGTGCACAGTGTTAAAGGCCTTGTGGAAATTGATGAAGGTGAGCACTGCTGGTACAATGTACATGTAGTCTTCTCTCCTACACTCCTTCCAGTATTCTCCTGAGCGCAATTATCTACTGGACAGTTATGCGTTTTTGTCGGAAGCCATTCTGCGATGTTCTGAGCAGAAGATCTAGAGCAGGTCTCAATCTGTTGAGCAGAATCCTGTTGTAGGTCTTGGCGAGAAGAGGACTTAGGCTTATGCCTTGAAAGTTGTCCGTCTTGGTGAGGTCACTGGACTTGGGGATCGGAACAGCGTAAGGGTGCTCCAGAGTGCTGGTAGTGCTCCTGTATCATATGCTCTTTTTATGAAGCTGAGAGCGATATCATCCCCCTGGACAAACTTCTGGAGTCACTCCTTCTTCATCACAGCTCTTGCCACACTTGATGCTGCACTTGGCCTTCAGGTATTCTTCCATGGAGATTGGACCGTCTGGTATGCGGAGTTCTTGGAAGACCTGGGAGTTGGGCTCCTCCTCATTGTCTACCTCCGGTGGACTACCAAGTTGGTTTTCAAAGTGTGATTGCCATACAGCCACTCTCTCCCCTCCATTCTGTCCCTTGATCCTGGACGATTGTGCTGATTTTCTCCCTGATAACTCGTTTATGAGTTTCCAGCTTTGTCCGTGCGCGGCCTGTGGATCATGTGTGCCTCCTCCACGCCTTTGATCTCCTGAGTCAGTTCCTGCTGTTGTATTTCTTCATAAACACAGTACATCTCTACTTTCCTCGGCTTGTAGGCCCCTTCCGCTCCTCTACCTTGCGATTCGCCAGGTAGCTCTTGTACGAGGTCCTCATCCTCACTTGCCTTCATGACCCTAGGGTCCAAACACTGCTCCATCCGTCGTACCCCGGGGACTTGTGCCAGACATGCCTCCGCAGCTGCTTGGTTCGCCTCGGCGAAGCGCTTGTAACCTACAGAGATGTCCTCGTCCTCCTGCAGTATTTGTAACCTGTTCCTGATCTCCACTTCAAACTGCTGCTGCAGCTTAAGGACTGTCACCAGCTTGCTCCATTGATAGCTTACCTTCTTCGCCATCTCCTTACAGGGATAGCTTACCTTCTTCGCCATCTCCTTACGCGGTGCCTGCAGGCTGATAACTTTTTCCTTACCAGGATGTAATCAATCTGGTGTAGCATCTCATATGGTGACTTCCAGGTCCACAACTTCCCTCTCTTCTTGCGGAATAGAGTGTTGGTAGCTAGCAGTTGGAAGTCCTCCATTATCTTTAGCATGCGACTTCTGTTAGTAAGCATATTGTATGTGAAGAGAGCATCATCCTCGCTGAGTCGTGCGTTGAAATACCCTAGAACAACAAGGGAATGGTGCTCTGGGACACCCTCAACTGTCTGTCAGAGCTGGTTGTAGAACTCGCTCTTTTTGTCATCATCCTTGCACTCTGTTGGGGCATAAGCATCAATGACTGTAAGCGCGGGATTACCCTGGAATGATGCTTTGATGATCCGGTCTGATAAACGGATCACACCAATCAATAACTTCTGTGCCAACCACCCGACAACTATCCCCTCGCCACCAGTATCTGCTTGCGAGGTATTCCTCCATGCTGATGCTGTGTACAGTTTGTAGTCGAGATCAGCGCTATAGAGATTGATCTCACTGCTTCTGTCTTTCCGATGAACCTGGCTGTGCTCATGTATTCCAAGATCTCAACACCTTGTTCCTTAATATTCCATGCCAGCTCACCAATCTTCAAATGAGGTTGTCCTTTATCTGTGACGCTCTTAGGAGCGTTGAGTGTCTGAATATTGAAAGTAGCCATCTTGATGGGCCGCCTACATTTCAATAGTTTTGCTTCTGGTCCCAGCCGCCAGTCAGACAGAGCCCGCCTTAGTGGGTTTAGGGGCACGCCGTCATCAGGTCCGCCATGCGAACGGGGTTTGGTCCTTGCAGCAACATGGCTCCTGGGGACTACCGCCCCTGGAAGTATAGGATTTGTTTCATAGTCCATTCATGGCTGGGTACAGATGAGGAGTCGCCGGGTCTCTCATCCGGGCCTGCTTTTGGCACACTGCTTCGCTCATCCCCCTAAGGCTTGGCCATCACCTGTGTCTTGGTCAATTGGTGCAATAGGAGTTTGAATTAGGAGAGGCTATTTGAAACGCTGATCTTATGGGGCATTTCATGGATGAGGGATGGCTCTATCCCCTCACCGCCACGATCATCCTAAGACCTTTGATCCCCATTGACTGATTCACTGCCGTACAGTGAACATGGTGAAGGACCCATCAGAACGTTAAACCCTCGCACTTTGTCTACTGAAGGAACGGTTTGGGGATCAACACACTATTTCCCAAGCCTGGATAGAAAAAATGACAGAGAGAAACCCGATCAATAACAACAGCTCGCTGCAAGACTTAGCTGACGACTTGCGGTGTTTTCGGGAAACCCTAGACACAATGGGCCTCTTGAATGAGCTCAACAACAGAAGCAGTCTCCTCTTGATCGTCGAAAAGCTGCCCTACCATCTGAAGACCCATTGGTTATAAAGGGAGGTACACAAAATAAAGCATCACAAGGATCGATCCCCAAACATCGATGACGAGGCTCTACAGGATCAGTCCGTCAACCCACACCTACTGACTCAATTACACCAAAACCACAACCTGATGCCAGCACCCCAGTTATATGTACCTCCACTGGGGTCGGCCCTGTAAAGGTGGCCTTACCTATAGTCCCAGTTAAGGTGTGAGGACATGAAGAGTAACCCTTTGTCAATACATACACTCTGCTTGATACTAGTTCAACACAGAGCTTCTGTTCAGAACACCTCATGAAAAACCTAGGTATCCTAGGCAGAAAGGATACAATTGGCCTCACTACACTTGACCAACGAGAAGTTCAAGTAGACACCCTGACAGTAGATCTCAAAGTTGCGAACTTGGCTGCTGAACACGTCTTTCTACTTCATAATGTACTCACACGTCCAAATCTGAACATTGGTCTTCAAGGTTTGGTTACACAAGAGGATCTCAGCTCTTGGACACACCTACGTGACACCAAATGTCAACATAGACGATGGTCATCTGCTCATAGGGCAGGATGCTCCAGAAATTTTGCTACCCCAAGAAAAGTGTGTGCTGGCTCAACTGGCGAGCTTTACGCCACTAAGACCGCTTTGGGCTGGACCCTAAACAGCCCAGTGAATCACCATAAGAAACCAAGGTCATCATCATCCCATTTTGCAAAGGCTGATCTAGCTCTCAAACACCAGGTTGAAAGATTTTGGAACCTTGACGATGTTTGTGGACGTGATGAAACACTCTCCATCAGTCAAAGGAAGGTTATCTCCATCTGGGAGAAATCCTACACCATGGATATTCCATTTAAGGAAAGGCAACCACATCTGCAGACGATAGACCCATGGCATAACACTGGTTGAGGCTGTTAGGTAAATGCCTCGCCAATGACCCGGCACTCAAAGAGAAGTACACCAGTGGTATTCACGACCTCATCGAGAAGGGATGTGCAGAAAAGGTTCCCGTTACAAGAAAGATGGTTGCGTTGGTACCTGCCACACCATCCTGTGATAAACCCACACAAGCCAGGCAAGGTCCGTATAGTTTTTGACTGTGCCGCTCGTTTTAAAGGAACCTCACTCAATGACAAAACATTTGTCAAGGACCTGACTTGACGAGCGAGCTGATTGGAGTTCTTCTTCGCTTCCGGCAAGAACAAGAAGCCTTGATGGCCGACATTGAGGGGATGTTTCATCGGGTTCGTGTAACCAATGCGGACCGAGGTGTCCTTTGTTTCCGTTGGTGGGAGGACGACAATACTGAAGCCAACTCTCCGTCTATTGGATTACAGCACACCTGTTTGGACGGTTTGGAGCCCAAGCTGTGCCAACTTCGCCCCAAAGCGAGTTGCCCAAGACAGCCACACCAAATATGATGCCTGCACCATTCAGACCATTGATCAAAATTTTTATGTCGACGACTGCTTGAAGATCTCTCTACCGAAGGAGAAGCCACTCGTCTTGTCTGTCAGTTGCGGGAGTTATTAGCCTTGGAAGGATTTCGTTTGACCAAATGGTTAGGCAACTCCTGCGCCGTCCTAAAATCTGTCCAGAAGTCCGAGTGTGCAAAAACAGTAACTACTTTGGACCTCGACCAAGACATGCTGCCATCTGAGCATGCCTCAGAAGTACTTTGGAAGGTCGAGACGGACCCTTTGGATTTGTTACCAGCTTAAAAGATAAGCCAGAGACCCGGAGAGGATTACTGAGCATAACAAGTTCGATTTACGACCCTTTTGGGTTTGTCAGTCCCTATGTCTTGAAGGCAAACATTATTTTTCAGACCCTCTGCCGCCTGAAGATAGGGTGGGATGATCCTATCCCCAGCACCTTAACTGACCAGTGGAAAGGATGGTTAAAGGACTTATTGTTGATCAAGAAGATGAAGATACCGAGATGTGTGAAACCTGTCCAAGGTGAAGCCATTACCGAAGCACAACTGCACCACTTTGCCGATGCATCCGAACGAGATTACGGTGCCTTAAGTTACCTACGTCTTGTTGATGCAAAAGGACGTTAACACTGCTCCTTAGTACATGTAATAGCCAAGGCCAAGCTTGCACCCATAAAGATGACAACTATACCTAGGCTCGAGCTTGCTGCTGTAGTCGTGTCTGTAAAGCTAGACAAGATGATCAAGCACCACATGCAAATAACATTTGCAGAGTCTGTCTTCTGGTCCGACAGCATGATTGTCCTTCAATACCTGACCAATGAAGATAAACAATTCCAAACCTTTGTTGACAATCGAATCCCCATGATCCATGATTAATTCTTCTAAACCAAGTGGAGGCACGTAGATTCAGCTTCAAACCCAGCAGATGACGTCTCAAGGGGCATGACAGCCCAACAACTCAATGACTGTGATGGTTAAATGGGCCATCCTTTCTACTTAAGGAGAAAGATTCCTGGCCGACTCAACAAGACTTCAAGTCCCTTCAGCTCCAAGAGGATGCTGAAGCTAAGAAGGAACCACAGGTGTACGCCACTAATACCAACACCACTGCAATGACCAGCCCTCTCAAGCTGACCGACATGGATAACCCGTCCATCAAATCCCTGTCAGTTAAGGAACTCCAGGACGCTGGAGATGCAATTGTCCACCACACGCAGAAGAGTTTGTTCCACGAGGAGCACCTGAAATAAAACTACTTTAGAAAATTGTCCCCCATTTACTCGAACAGCGGAACATTGTGTGTCGGTGGACGCCTAACAAATGCCAATACATCACACCAGGCTAAACACCCATGGATTATGCCAAGTAAACACTGAGTGACTTACCTCATCATTGAGCATTACCATCGTCGGTATAGACATTCTGGAGCCGAAAGGATCCTCGCTGAACTTCACCAGAGGTACTGGATCATAAAGGGGCGTGTTGCTGTCAAGTGCATTCTTTACCACTGCATACCCTGTAAGAAAAGGAAAGCAACCCCTGAAACACCTTGATGTGTTTAGTATAGGGAATCGTAAATGGACGTCCTATCACCAAGCTGTCCGATAATCCTCAAGATTCCTAGCCACTCTTACCGAACCACTTACTACTCCTGCGGTCCAACTCTACCACCTGGACACTTCGACAGAAAGGATGTCTACAAGAAATGTTGGCGCCAGGTCTGATATTTTCTGGTCTCGTTGGTTGAAGGAATATCTCCCATCACTGCAGCATCGCCAGAAATGGCTGCACCCTCGAAGGAATCTTGAAGTTGGAGATCTTGTTCTGGTCGGCTATGAGAACACCCCTCGTAACAAGTGGCTGTTGGGTCTCATTGTAGCCACATATCCAGAGAAAGATGGATGTGCCATTCCGTGCGAGTCAAAACCCAAGCTGGTGCCTATGATCGGCCAACCGACAAGATCATTTCATTTTTTTGCTTGTTTCAATTAATACAAATTTTTGCTCATTATTTTAGAGAATGTTTATCCCTTACCAATGTCTAAGACCGCACACATTTTAGTATACATGTATGTACCCATGCAGTATATTTTAGCCTCGAACCCTGGGCGGATATTGTGTGTCTTCTATACACCAGTCTCCCCTTGACTTTCCAATTTCTTAATTTACGACCCTGTGACATTGCTTTGGACAGCCAGTACTGCATGTACTGATCTTGATTTGTGACAACCATAGGTTTCTACTTCCTTTGATTTGTCTTACCATCATGTTCCATTTATAGGCGATTTAATTTCTCAACTTTACAGGGCTGACCAGACTAGTCATGCTTTTACATGTACATTGCCCAATACGGACTGTGCACACTGCTTCTATAGAGTTGACCCAGCCACTACATGTATATAGGTGTGGTGATTGATCTCATATTGTTCTTGCTAAAGCCTTTATACATGCAGGCCCTAGTTATACATGTAGCCTAGTTGAATTGAGTTAGGTTGTTTATATTTTATTCGTATATGCCTTTAGTTTCCTTTTCATATACTTCCGTTTATGAATCTTCTTCACTTATTAGTCAATAAACCTCAATTCTACAAATGATGAGTAAGGAAGTGTCTTTGTACAAGGGACCTTTAATATCACGAATCTATACAATGTAGCTGTAGTCGGCTATATTAGTTATTTACTTGAAATACTGACTTGGCAGTTTCAGACCCCAACTAAGATCTGTAGTGTGGCATATTATGGTTAGTAATTGTTATACCAGCTGTTTCAGGAATGCTCAGGGTCATTGCAGAGTAATTTTTAGACCAGTGCATCAATTGGTTTATCGATATAGGCATAGCTGTACATTTGTACATAACACAACTCTGTGCTGTGTGTGTGAGGTTTGTACAGATAATCGCTATGTGATCAGTGCACCATCAGATTGTTTAGCCAACAGCCAAGGTTGCTGGCTCATTACATGTAGTATGAATTTATCCTTTTCCAGTGACCATGGAGGAAGTTCCTCAATGCAGTGACCAAATTTTAGTGTTATGGCTTCACTGGACTCTAGAGCTTTGGGGAGTAATAATGAGCTGGACTGAGGAAGGACTTTATTTTTGATTTAAAGTGTATAACTAATGTTGTTCTGCTGTTGCAGAAGTTTATTTTTTCTTTGGGCTATTGATTCAAATATGTTTAAGGATTTAGTTGAGTTAATTCTGATTTAATGTGTTGTATTTTCTATACTTGACTTTGTTTTACCATTATTGGTTTGGCATTTGCTTATTAATTATTGTTCTTTTCTGTTCTCTTATAGACTTACCTATCAACCTTGCTTTTGCTAATCATTAAACTAACTAAAGGATCAATTTGTCGGGTCACAAAACTCAAAACTGGTGTGTCGATTGATCTGGAGATCTAGAAGCCTATTGTTTTTGGACCACACATAGGTCAAATATCACGAAACAGACTGCCTTGCAGGGCATTTGCGTTTACCAAACACTACTTTTCTTGTTCCTATCGAAATTGACCTGAACTACAATAATGTACATGGTTTGTTTCGCTTGTGCTGTCAGTTGTTTAAACCGATTGACTCAGCTCCGCGAACAATGGCATATGCCCCCTCCGAGTTTTGTCCTGTTCCTTTTCTTGTGAAATCCTGGTCACTTGAGCTGATATCATCACCCCCATCAGAAATACTTGACAGAAAAACCTCTCTTTATCAACCCTGTAATATTCCCACAAACTGCTGCTTTCCAACATTTTGATCAGCTTAATTTTCATTTCAGAGATGCCTTTTTACATTCAGGTTCAGGTTCATTTTATTTTCCACAATATCAACAAATAAAAATACATTACCACTCAAGAGCGATCAGTTTAAAGAATACAATACAGTAAATATATATCAAGATGAAAGAAAATATGATACCGCAGAGGGAACCATTTTAGAAGCAGAGCTTGTAGGCAATGGTCCTCTAAAGACAGGCATTTGCATTGAGACACATATTAATTACACTTTGGTGAACCAAAAGGTCCGAGGGCGAGGCGAGATAAAAAAAAAAAAAATATAGTAAAAATATATCTCAATGCACATGCATGTAAACTCAATAAGAAATTTTATTTAATTTAACACTAACAACAAATAGAACGAAGGACATAAACAAAACACTAGACAAAAAAACTAAACACAACGGCCTTAATAATACATGTTTTCTAGGGTTAAAAATAATGTGTCCGCCATGTGATGTCGCAGTTGTTTTGATTTCTAGATGCTGAAGGGCTTTTCTGAAGATTTAGAATGTTCATTCTTTTTTTTGCTACCAGGATTCAAGAACGTTCCTTTTAGTATTTAATTTGTTGTTTGCTTTTAAACATCCATCATGGATCCCGAATTCTTCATAGATAACAAAACTAAAACACCCCCCAAGAAAAGTGGTTCATTCTGACGGCTCCACAAAGAAGCCATACAAATAATAAGGTATCACTTCCTTTTACTTTCAGTCTATTTCCGACAGCAGTTTGTGTGGACCTACACCAATAAGTTTAGGCAGATCCTGCAGGAAGCCTTTTGCATATAATCATCCATGCAAAGAGTATTTTTTTCAATAAAAGTTGAGATTGAGACAGCAGTTCATCATGGTACTTGTTGGCATCGGGACTGCAGTGCTTGCCATTTTGTTGGTTTGCTGCCATCATCCAGTCAAAGGTCAAGGTAATTTATCCACTTCTTGCAAAGTTTTTAAAAATACAAAAAAAAATAAATAACCAATTGTAAAAAGACAAAATGAATCGAAACTGCTGTTTTTTCTCTTTTGAGCTCTCTCTCAACTGACTCAATTCATCAGGGCGCACCTGACCCCCAACCACGTAAGTACAACTGACTCAAATCATCAGGGCACTGGGCACACCCGTACCTGACTCCAACCATGACAGTACGACTGACTCAAATCATTGTTGGTGCAGGCTGTAAACAGCAGAAGTGTAGTTTTTAATTTAAAAACTCATGTACATGTACATGTACATGTATGTAGCACCTTGTAAGTGTTAACAAGGTGCTGCCTAAAACTTCAGGGGAAACCCTGCTCTTATCGCTAAGTGTATAACTGGGTTCTTTTTCGTGCATAACACAACACACAGGACCAACAGCTTGCCATCCCATCCGAAGGATGAAGCAGTTGTGGTTAAGTATCTTGATTAAAGGGAGATTATACTTTGGTAAATTTCAAAGACCAGTATCCTCACTTGGTGTATCCCAACATAAACTTAAAACAACAAACCTGTGAAAGTTTAAGCTCAATCAGTCATTGCAATTACCAGAAAAAAAGTGGGGAAAAACCTTAAGTGTTTTTACTGTTTTCAAACATCAAGTTTTCGACTCATGAGATCAAAACTACACCACCTCAGCCAGTAATATTTCAAGGGAAGCTTTCTATCATCATTATCTTTAAACCATGTAAGTTTAATGTAAATCTGTGAGCTTTTCTGTTTTGTATTTTACCAGAAGTATAGAGACCCTTTAAGGACACAATTGTCGAGACTGAGACTTAAACCCACACAAGTAGCTGATCAGAAACACCAGAGCTTGAGTCCTGTGCGCTTGGCTGCTTAGCCAAAACTAGCCGTCTTCACTCTACTACAACCAATTTCAGACACAATTGCTCTACAACACAATGTTCTTTTACAAAATGTAGCTGTCCATTGTTTTGTTGATGTTATGGGTGGGTAGGTATTGTTGAGAGAAGGTTTCAGGATCTGCTAGTTATTAATGAAAATCAATATTTTGTCACCAAGTGTAAGTTTGAACTTTGTAGCATTAAGTGTACATTTGATTTTTGTAGCACCAAGTGTATGTTTTTTGTGTGTAACGCCTTCAGGTGTGTGTGCATCTCAGCCATGTATGAATGGAGGAACTTGTAGCGAGTTGTTTGGTGACTTTTATTGTTCTTGTGACAGTGTCCACACAGGAGTATACTGCTCAATAGGTGAGCCTTTTTTGTTCATCAAAAAAATATTTACTAATGTGGAGAGTTCAGCATTATTTTGGGAAGAGTTATTCATTTGTATCAACGAGAAACATGCCATACAACCTGTGAAAATGTCATCAAATTTGGTCGTCATTTGTGAAAAAAAGGGGTTTGCTAACTACATATGTTTGGAATCATTCAACTGTTTAGTTTGTACTCAGTGGAGTAGCTGTGATGGGAACCATGCCTGCACTGTGTAGAAAGTACTCACCACACTAAATGGTTTAGGGTAGAACGAAGAATGATTAACTATAGAGTGGGATTTAAATCAGCAAACTCTGATTCAAAGTGCTCACACTCTACCAACTCAGCTATCTAGCCCAATGATGTCGGTCTCCCTGATTTTATCAATATAAGTTCAGGGGTTCCAGTTAGAAGCATAAAATACCCTAAGATGATGTGTAGCCAGGGATCATAACCATGTTTATGATACAATTTTATTAAATGGTTGGACATTAGGAGTGTTACTATAAATAAATGTGTCAGTGATGGAATGTATCGTTTGAATCGTTTAGAGTCAACTGCATGTTTATCTCAGCCATGTATGAATGGAGCAACATGTGAGGAGTCTTCAGGTTACTTTTCCTGTTACTGTGC
>JAUELU010088775.1:0-14511 GCA_032357145.1 Evasterias troschelii
AGGTTTGTTATTTTATGCACATGTTGGGATACACTAAGTGTGAATACTGGTCTTTGACAATTACCAAAGGTGTTCAGTGCCTTTAATGTATATTTTTTGTGAGGAAGTGTACTTGTGATTTGTGTGCGTTTCTGTGTATTTTAATTATTTTAGAAACGCAAAACCAAAATTAATTTCACTGTGTATATTTAAATTCATGTGTATGTTTGACAATAAAATAACTACTATACTGCCAACTACTATTATTACGAATTCGACGTAGTTAAATGTCGCAACAAAATCAACATCCGAATCCTTTTATAAGCCTACCTTAAAAGTTGTGTTTTTCATGACAACTTCACCTTTCGGTTCCACCACTTTAAGTGCGTGAACAATTGTAGTGCATAATCAAAAACCAATATCTACACTTGAAGGGGGCTTCATGATCTATTTCAGGTTGCGTTAATTAGAGACTTGCACTTTTGTTTCACGCCTTCAAAGGAACTCAGTCAATTGGAAAAGGTGTTTATTCACAACATTTAGTTAGAGCCTGGATGGGAGACCCTCATTAAATACAACCCCACAACAAAAACAATGTGACATTTTGGGCCTCGGTCAGTATTTGACACTCTTCCCACGTAAGTTTGATTTCCGAATATATATATATATTATATATATTGTATTAATTTAGTTTTATTTCTTTGTTTGACATTTTTGCCTTAAAAAAATAAACCCTGCAAAACAGTTAATTGTTTATCATGGAAATATAAGAACTTGTGGTTTTCTCCACAGGCCAAATATTATTTTAAAAAAATAAAACAAATAAAAAATAAAAACATTATTATTTTGTATATACAATTTAGTAGTTTATTTTTTATTTCAACGTGATGATCGCATATTACAGAATCTATTGAACAGCTACGTCGAGACAATCTTCACTTGAAACTGGTTTCATAAAACGGTTACTTGATCTAGTGTGGAGTTTACACGTTTTTGTACTGATTAAGTTGTGTTCCTTTCAAATTGTCCATTGTTTTAAGCAGTTTATCAATGTCCTTTTGATATTATTAAAAAAATAATAATTTCGTGATTTTTAAGCGCTTGCGTTCCTTGAGCGGAATTGGCGCAACTGTGTATTTGACTGCTGTACTAGCCAACAAAATTCACAAAGGAATATAATTTTGTCTGATGAAGTGGCAACTCATGAACTATTTAGAGAGAAATTTTCAGAGGGAAATAAGTGTATTTGGGGGTGTTTATATGTTTGATTGCCTGGTTATTTGTTTGCAAGTTTGTTTGTTTGTTTGGTTATTTGTCTGTTTGCTTATTGGGGGTGTTTGTCTGTTTGTTTGTTGGCTGTCTTTAGTTGAGTCGTTCGGGTATTTATAATATTTTGTTGCTGTTGAGGTGTTTGATCGTTTGTCTGTTTTTGGAGTGTTTGTATGCTTGTGTGTTTGTTTCTCTGATAATGTTTTAACGCCAATTGGGAGATCGTACTACATGGGGAACTCCTTTCATTTAATTTAGTAATATTTATATTAACATTTATATTACATTTATTTTTGCACTCAAACAATTCTTGCCTTTTTATTCACTCCTTTTTGCAGATGTTCTGACAATATTCATTTTTCCAAAAGTATTTGTCACGTCATGCGCATGAGTCAATTGAATTGTCTCGGAGAAATGTGCGGTCTTTATTATAAAAAATACATCTACAACACTTATAAAACAATATATTTATTTCTATATTTTTTTCACTGTCCAATGGACCGATACTTTTTTGCAATTTAATATCTGAGAGCTAAAGTTGTTTTAAACAAATAAAACATTGTTTTACAAACTTGAAGCTTTCATCACAAACGAATTGAATAATACTGTCACGGTACGGCATTGGTCATCAATAGACAACAATGCAATTATGAATTTGACATGTGATGAAATATTTCGCTGTGGATACAAGCACACAGGAATAAAAATGTCATGTTTGTAATTTTGGTAAGAGTAAACAATTAATTGTTCAAAGATGCACACATAACTTACAAAGTAAACAGATGGTCATCATTTGACATATGTTTGATTGAAATGCTAAAGCTTTTGAGAAACGAGTAATTAAAACAACCAGTTTTGATCTCATGAGTCAAAAACTCAATGTTTGAAAACAGTGAACAAAATTAAGGTTTATCAGCCAAAAGTGCGTTTAAACATTCTGCTAAGCAATTATGACTAATACATTAATTATTAGCTCTTTGATACATCAGCACTGGTTTGATTACCAGGATTTTTTAAACAAATAACAACAAAAAAGAGGCGCAGTATTGAAGTTGATACGCGTTTGAGTCTCAAGACACAAGACAACATAATAAACTTTACTGCTCTCCAAATAACAACAAAAAAGAGGCGCGGTATTGAAGTTGATACGCGTTTGAGTCTCAAGACACAAGACAACATAATAAACTTTACTGCTCTCCAAAACAAATAAGTTATATTGCTCGCACAAGTTTAAAAACACGACAAGCATCAACAAATAACGGCATTTAAAACATCGAGTCGACATGAATATACTTTGACTACATGTATTGTAAAACACAATAATGAGATGTAAACCGTAGTAATAAAATATCTAACTGTCGGTAGAACTGTACTTGCAAAAGTCAAACAATTCCACTTGACTGGTATGATTATACTAATTGCCATACATTTACTTGACTGTTGAGATTGCTTTGTGTATAGCATCATGGTTGAGTGCCTCAGGCATAAACATAACATTAGTTTACTCTGTGTAGTTGGTTTATGTACAAATTATATTTGGAATTTTGTCAAACCTGTGTGCGTGTAAAATTGTCTGGGTTTTGCAAGTTGATTTTTTCATGAACAACGTTCAACCAGTTTCCATCACCTCAGTGGGGTTTCCTTGATTAAGTAACTGTATATCTTCATGTAGACATTCTTAAACACAGCCTATTGGGACAGAATAACATTGAGTTCTCAGTCTGGAGAGGTTTAGGCTCGAACAATAAAACAATTATTATTTAATTTTTCAAAATTTATCTTGAATGGTCGATTAAGGCGCATAATCTCAAATTGTGTTATTTTTTCCCAATTAACGAAACAACAATAATACCAATAGGCTTGTTGTTTGTACTGTTTATTAAGTCTTTTTTATTCTGCACAAAACGGAGTACACTGTTCCAAATGTCAAGACCACATCGGTTATTCTTCAATACTTTCTCCAAATATGTATACAAATTATGGTTGCGCCAGCAAGTTTACTACTATATGTTATTTTAAAATTATGTTATTGTTTATATGTTTACAAAATAAGCCCGCATGTAAACATTACACATTTTACAAAACAATAATAAAAACAAGTAGACAGGCCTCTATTATAACGCCCCTTGCGTTTCTCAGATTCAAATGTTGCGTAATACAAAACTGATTATTCGTACATAACCACACTTCTTCGAAGTGAAATGTTTTATTCTATCGAAAGCTACTATAGGTTCTAACTAATACATTGTTATTGCCATTTGTTTTAAGACTGGTTACAAAGCGTTTAATTCCCTTTAAGGCGCTGTATTATTTGATTTAACTATCACTGATGGAAACTGTTCAATCTGCTTCAGGGCATGAGTTCATATTAAAGAGTGACTTTGGATTGAGTTTATCTTCAAAATGATTCCTTAAAAGCCATACTTATTGGCAGTTCTGTCCAAAGTCATCAAGTTCTTCAGTTAGCTTCCGGTTCAGTGTTTTGACTATTCCCGATGCAACCTTATAAGTAAAAGGCGAAATAATTGTTTCAAATTATTTCGCCTTTCCCTTAGGTCGCATCTGGGCAAGTCAAAACACTGGACCGGAAGCTAAAAGAAGAATATAATGAGTTGTAATGAATTTGGGCAGAACTCCCTTCAGTGGCTTTAAGGGACCACTTGTACAGGTAATTTGCAGAAAATCTAACACTGCAGCGTATGGCCATGCACAGTCGTTAAAACGCATTGTCAGCTTTTTAGCTTGAGTATTCTCATACTCATTTAATTCAAAATTACTGACAAATCATAGGAGGCCAAACGGGGCAAAATTTCTTGGCTCTGCATACCGCGGAAGTCGGCCCTTATTGCCCACGGAAACAAGCGCTTTCACTGGACGCCGTAAGCACAGAGTTCAGTTGTAACCAGTCAGCGGCAAAACCATACATGTTCATGTGGGGTGGGGGCGTCAAGATCTTGTTTAACCTTTTGTTTTCTTCGTTTTTTGTTTTGTAATTATTAATTTTCTATTTTTTTGTATTATTATTGCTTGTATTATTAATAGTAGTTTTAGTAGTTTTGAAAATAAATAAACATTTACACATGTGTGTATATTATGTGTATATATTTTGTGTTTGTGGTTGGAAAAAGCAGGTACAATGGTTCTTACTTTTTTTTTATTTTATTTTATTTTTTTTCGGGGGGGGGGGCGGTTCCAGCCAAGCCTTCCCTTTTCCACGCTCCCCATTTGCTCATGCCACTGCTCTACACTAGAACACTAGAGACACTTCACTGCGAAAGGGTCCAGGTTTGTATAATCAGTTCACATACAGTCAATTGCGTAATCAGTCATTTTCATTTTGGGGCAAGCCGTGCAAAGACATAATTTGCAGGGGGGGGGGGGGTAATGTAATTTATCGATCCATTTGTTTTGCCCTCTTATTTTGGAGCGGTTAATGGTTTTGGGGGCTGCCACAAAATAAATTACATTATGTTGAAAGGAAAGGAACAATTTTAAGTATGCGTGGAAAGAGAGATGCCGCTTGCTTGAATTGTTTGGGCTATTAATTGTGTCGACCCATTTTCATTTTTTATGTTTAGATATTTGTATTTGATTTTTTTTATATTATATTTCCGGTTTAGGCCTAACAACTGTTTACAGGAATCAAATTTCCAAATAAACTATATGCTCCATATATACAAGGTGATGTGGAATCAAAAATACCCTTTGCTTAAATGGTTTACGGGCTATGTGTCAACCCATCTTCTTGTTTATCTCATTTTTAAGAGGGGGCAAGCTGTTCAAGTAAGAACTGTTTTTTTAAAGGTAGAAACTCGTTCGAGGTTGTGTTTAAAAATAAATGCCGTTTGCTTGAAAGGTTTGTACATTAAATTATTGTATTACGAGAATAACATTCCCCAGAAGCTACCAAAAACAGGTCACCTGTAAAATCTACAGATTTTTTGCCGCTTACTGGGTCACACCTAAAACTGAATATTAATTTGTCCAGATCACAACATGCTGTGTTGGTGCATGGTCTGCACCACATTGGATGCGTAACAACTAAATTTGCAATACAACTAGTCATCCGAAATTAACCCCGTAACACTGACGTTACTTAGCGGTGTTTTCTGACCAACCATGGTATGCCCCTTTGGAGTTTGTCAAGTTAGTTTGAAAAGTTGGTTAATGTCCTTAAACATGTCCTAGACTTTTAAGAGTAACATAAATCGTTTACTGTATTTATTGATGGTAGTGTTGTTTTTTTCTTCTAATGAACAATATATATATATGTATATATATATATATTTTTTTTTTTTAATTTTAAGGGTCAATAATAAAGGTTTTTTTCCCCCCCCCCCCCCCAAAAAAAAAAAAAAAAAAAAAAAAAAAAAAGTAAATAACCAACTTAAAATTAAATATGTAGTGAACACAAAAACATACATTATTTATAATTTAAAAAAAATTATAACAATAAGTACAAACAAAATAATAATAATAATGAAATTCAAAAAAAAAAAGGACAAATAAACGCATGATAATATAAGTCAAACCTTACAGAACATCTTGCCTTCGAGCTATTACAAATAAAATATAAAACACATAAACAAAAAGTAATAACAAATTACCAAAAGTTTAAATTGTTTAAACAAGCGCCAATTGAAGCCAGAATTATACACAAATGGAGTACAGATTTCGAAGAAAAAACAAGTTGAGAAGCTGTTGGTGACAAGATGAATTAGACACACGGACCCACCAAACCCCCAAAAGGGGCTATATAAATAGCTATTGATTGATCAATATAACAGGGCATTATTATTATTATTATTATTTATTCGCCCAAAATAAGCAACAAAGACAGACATGAGATGAACGGCAAATTCTAGTATAGAATAGGATAGATAACAGGATGTGTAGGTTTTTAAATGTACAGACTGAAACTAATGAATGGATTTAAATAGCAAATTTTGAAAGTCCAAGTAACATATAAAACAGCAGAAATTGAACACAGGCTAATAATTAAAGGCAACATAAGTCGAAAAGGCTAGAAAGAAATATCACAAAAACAAACAATTCATTCTAAGATGGCCAGGATTAATAAAAGCGAACTAAATCACTATGACTCGAGAGCCTATTAATCCAATCTTAAGATGGAACACTTATACAATAAAAACATAAAATCTGCAAGAATTAAGAGGCTATTAACTATTCAAAAATGACACAGTAAATAAAATAAAGTTAAGGCAGACCCACAGTGAAACTGAAGTCAATCTTAAAAATGTATTATGACAAATCTACTCCTCAGACCAAGAGTTAACAGGTCAAATTTTAAAGAAGATTATATGCTGGTATTACAACCCTTACTTAAACTTGCATTACATATAGTAAAGATAGATCGTACAATGCTAAATATTGAATTTGAAAAACGGAAGCAGAACTTGACAGATGAAAGAACCTGTTGCAAGTACAAGTAGCTTGGATTGGATGAATTTGGCTGTAAACAAACTAATATGGTTGGGAAGAAGTGCTTGAAGTAGACTGTAATAATCCACACAAATATGCCTCGAAGTTTTCTTTCCTTATACCTCTTGACCTAATGGTGTGCAGTTTAGTAGAACAGCATGCTTTACTTCACAAAATGGCGGACCTTGATAGCTCACGAAGTTCATTAATAACCGCACAATTTCGAGGCATATTTGTGAGAGTCGTTATATTCTTTGTAAAAACATTTTTCGAACCGTATTCATTACAAAACATATACTCTTAAGACGTTGACCAAAATTGCAAGGCAACGCGGCCATTTAAGACCCAGTCGCTATTCGTAAGCTTTGGTTTTCGTGTTATGGATGTACAATCTGTGCGAATCTGTTAATTACAGTGCCCGCTTTAATCATTGAGCTTTTTGTTTTTGCATAAACAGTGGCCTGACGCAATATTTGAAATGAATTATTGAAATTTCCCAAATATTTAGTACTGGCCACGTAAAATTAAAACGTCGGCCTAGCATCCTTATACAATGCACAACTATCCAAGTCAAAAATGTCGCACAAAACAATTTCTTAGAAAATACGTTTGCTGTTCGCAGGCAAAATAACAATGTTATTTTTAGAGCAAGTTAGAGGTTGACCCATTTCTACGAAATAAGTAAAATAATATGTCCTTGCTCAACGAATTGTTGAGAGTGTCATCCGCATTTGGTTTATCATTTTGACGCGGTTAACATCATCATTAAAGAAATTCGATGATGTTTAATGTCAGAACCTCAATTTCATTGCTTGTCCTTTCAAATATTCCTGGATATTTTTGTTGTCGTAACTATTTTCATTCCGGTTGAGCAGACGGGGAGAGAACGCTCATAGAATATTATGTAGACTAATGACGCAAGTTGACTCCATCATTAGCAAGTGTGTGTTTTCCCATGTGGTGTTATCAATATTATCGATTAGCCATCCAACAGAATATGATTTGAAGGTTGATAATAATTATGTATTACCATGGGAACAAACTACAACGCCAACACGCAATATAATAGGGAGATCTTTGCGTTCAGACCCACTGACGTAAAAGCACGCCCTGTTGACGTGAACATTATTACAGAAGCCATTTTCTACACAGTAATGGCATCCTCGCTGGAAAGCAGTGTTAGGACCAAACGACAAGCGTTGCCACACCAACGGCTGATCAACAGGTTTTACCTGATCTTTTGTTGTCATAGCGACTGAAGACTTGGCCAGAGTTGCTAGGGATGTGGAAAAGCACACCATTGCTAGCTATTTTTTTCGTTTTGGTTGGTGTTGTCTTTGCATTGGGGAAAAGATTAATGCAGTACTGTACGGTATAGTTCCTCAATAAAGAAGTCTTTGAAGAGTCGCTGGTGTTTAACTGTCGTCTCGATTGACTTGAGCTATTTTAGTGGAAGGCCACTGGGCTTAGAGACGACTATGCAGTGTGCGTTTTGTATATACGTTTATACACGATACACTAATGTCTGTGTGTTTGTGATACGAATGTCTGAAATTATATAATATTTCAAAAATGCTATTAACATGTAGATAAACGGATATTTATAGGTTTTGTCGTGTTGTTGTTGTTGTTTGTTGTTGCGTTGTTGTTTAAGACAGGTTGACTGATAACCGACCTGGACATAACTAAAATGTATCATATTTTAACGAAAATGTACAAGCTGTTTTCCAAAATTAAATGGGAACAAACAAAATATGAAAATGCAAGTGTTTTCGGACAAAATTGATATATATTTTTTCTAATTAACGTAATCAAAACGAGTAGTTTTGTTTGTACTTGTGTTTTATTATCGCGGGTATACAGGAAGGAAGCAGCTGCTTAATTATATCTTGCAAAATGATATATGCCTGAAGACAATTCAAACATCCATACCTCTCATTCAACTGATTCTCCGTTGTAGTTGAGGCATTAATGACGTCACTAATGGATTCATGTGTACGTTCGCTAATTGTATAAATACTTTAATGGACTTTAAAAGTAAAGCCGATAGACTAACACAGAGTAATTCTCGGCTGATGCTTGAAACAGCCTACTTATATTTCAGACCATTAACGAGAGGGAATGTCAGCAGTAGAAGTGGTGCAACTATAGTGAAATGCGCAAATCCAGTATAAAAGGCTATTTGTTAGTTTTTGATTTAGTATCGCTGCAAGCGTGGCTCATTAGTTATTTTAGAGCCTGCACAGTAATTGCACGATCTACATGTGGAACTGGCCTTGTATAATAATGTTTAAGCAATGTTTTGTGATGTATTTTGATTGCCCTTTTTTATATATATATATTTGTTCAAGAACGATCCGGTTTAGCTCTATTTTTACAATTTCTGCCATAATGTTTTTTTTTTTTTTTGTTTTTTTTTCATTCCAACAGAGAATCAACATAACAATATCAAAAACAGTAAGAGGATAATTGGAAATGGGGGCATAGCCAGAAAAGCCAAAGCTTGTGGCAGGTTTGCCCAGACAAACCACAACACAAATAAACTCAAACATTAACAAAGACAGTGTGAGTAGGTACGATATTTAACTCTATGTGAACTAAGGTGAATTCAGAGGGATGCAACTTATAACAATACTAATAGGACAATGCGTGAGAGTTCCATTAACAATCACACGGCGTTTACAGGTGTATTATATAAATCACGCTCAGGTGACATTTAAGAGCAGGCTCTGTGGATTAGAGGATATTATTTTTTTTAAATGTGTGCTTTTAGCTTGCGTTGAAAGGCAACTGTTCCTGCAAGAAGTTACAAAGCGAGGAGATTGTTCCAGTTGCAAGGCCTAGACCATGTTCTATGATTGGGAAGGTGAAATAAAGATGCAGACCTAGTTTGATATTTATGAAAATTACCATTAACCTGAAATGTGCTAACTAGGTGATGGCGAAGTTGGTTAGTTGAGTACTTGTACATAGACATGCATTGCTGATAAATATTAATATCATGAATACGTAATAAATTATATTGTTAAAACAAGGTTGCAGTATGGGCTCTTAAGTGACATTAAGCAATAATGCGAATAACTTTTTGCTGCAGCACCTTCATTTTATACAATGTATTTTCAGAGGTATTTCCCCAGACAATGTTACCGTAAGACATATAAGGAAGAAAAAGTGAACAATAAAGTGTACGTAAGATCTCATCAGGACAAACAGATTTGAGCCGGTAGTTATGACAATTGATTTAGAAATCATTTACACATTTCGGTAATGTGAACTTTCCAAGCGAGGCGGCTGTCAATTTATGCACCAAGAAACTTTGTGAAATCAACTTTGGGAATTTCATGATTGGAAATGATGATTTTAAGATTATGAACACCAGAGTACTACTTCTTGTTGCAAGATTTCATGTATAGTTGCATTTTTGAAGGTTAATTGACAGCCGGTTCGCTTGAAACCATTCACAGACATAAGAAATGTGGTTATTAGCATCATTGGTTAAAGAAGGCATGTCATTGTTTGTGCATAAAACGTTAGTGTCATAGGCATAAAGAATATAATACACTTTCTCAGAAGAACGATAAATGTCATTGATGAACAAGATGAACCAAAGGGGTCCAAGCAAAGATCGTTGTGGTACTTCAAAAGAGATTTTAGATAGGTCAGAAGTATCATTCATGTATTTTGTACATTGAAGACGACTACATTTATAGTTGCAGAACCAGTCATGCGCAATACTTCCCAATAATGATCTAGTTATTTTTCATTATGAAAATATTGTAAAATAAAATAAAAACTAATAAAAACAAAAATCATGCCCCCCAAAAAAACAACCCAAAAACAACACAATAATAATAGTTGACATGGGAAATTAAACGGGATTTAAACCTTAAAGACTGCAATACTATAGTTGTATTTATTGTGCATGAGGGGACAATGTACACCCCGGCCCCGCAGAAATGTCCGGTGTAAATCAGAACGGCAGTTGTTTTTTAAATGCAAGACAAACTGGAAGAGGAAAATATTGCAGATGTTTTATACTCAATATGCCTAGTTGTTTTTTTACCAAAATATAATCTTTCTCTCATAATTTTATAATATTGTGGAAGGTGTGGTGGTACCGACAGGGACAGTTTGGCCAAATTTCGTTCATGTTTCCACTTCGAAACCATCTGGCGATGAAACGTATGTTTCAATAGTAGCCTACGACTTTATGCAAATTATGTCATATTAGTACAAGAGTAACTTCAAATGGGGACCAAAAGTAGGCCTTGCCCTCCACACCAGAAAGCTTGCTACGCGCCTGGCTGACCTGGATTAGTGGTCCTTCCTCCTGCTGCCTGCCAACAAGAAGGGATCATTGTTTATCATTGGTCTCAACTCCTCTGTGCAAGCGTTGCAATGACTTTAACAATTTGAAATAGTTAATAATACTTAATAAAATAGTGTAACAGAAAACGGAACAATTCACAAATGTGACCTGCTCTATCGAAATGAGGAATGTCTCTGAAATTACGTTTACGTGTAATTCGCCATACAAAATTGTTGACATTCAAACATTTTGAAAAAACATTAAAAACCCATTCCAAAATTTCGGTGGTATTAGGTTTAACAAAACTTGCTCTTTCTTGTCGTGGTATTACCTTTAATTGAACAGATGAATAAATCCACAGAAAGTATGTTTTCTTGATCATGTTCGTACGCATAGCTACAATAGCTAGCTGATGTTTAAAGCGATTATCTAAATATATTTTGATGGCGCAACCGAAATGATGACGTCGGGTGAAATTTGGCAATACATTGGGGTTTTGGCTTTCGTCGAGCATTCTCATTTTGCTACCCAGTCAAGTGGTTCACCGACCAAGTTATGCGTGAAATTTGATACAACCCCCATGAATGCCACACGCGGTGTGGTATTCATAAACGTGCAGTTGTACGTTAACAAGTATGAATCAGTAAAACCCAAACCAGTGAAGGCCTTTTGCTGAGTGGCCATTGTAAATTATTTATAGCAGCAAAAAAAAGAAAACAAATAGCTGTTGCAAAATCCCATTCAACCTATCTGTCTCGTGGTATAACGTTACTGTACAAATTGATGGTACCATAGAGTTCGACTCCACCATAGCCGTGCCGACAATCGCTACCTTTTGAAGACCGAGGACAAAATGAAAACGGGCAAAAAAAAAGGTCTCCAGAGTGGATTTCTGCAGACTGGGGTGCTCCACAAGAAAATTTGTGTACAAAGTATACGGGAGGATGTTCAATACAGGGACAAATGAAAGAGCAACAAATAACTCCACATGTATGTAAACAACTAATGTGAACACTATCTGTCTCATGCTGTTTAATAACTATATATATATATATATATTATTATTTTTTTTTTATATGAGATAATCACCTTACTCACAAGGCCACGGACGGCCATTTCAAGGTGAGGGCTATCGACCCAAATCAATTGACACCAGGGGCACGTTGCCTCCTACTCATGGGGCTGAAACAGGGTTATCCCCTTCAGTCCTTAATGCTGTATAGGCATGGGTATCATCCACTAGGAGCCTGTCTGGTAGAGCAGAATGCACTACCTTCCCAACCCTTTCGAAGCAATTATGGTTAAGTGCCTTGCTCAGAGGGGCACAAGTGCCATGACCGGGTACCGAACTCACACTCTGCTGCTGAAAACACCAGAGCTTAGGTCCGGTGACCTAGACCGCTCGGCCACGACACGCCGAATTGGCTTGTATGAGAGACCTTGCTAAACAGACACAGAATTCCAATGACACATTGTTTAGGGATACATTGCCTTAGATTGTGCAATTTGGGCTACAAAAAGCGTTTCTTATAAAATGAATATGGTTGGAGAGATTTAACTTATGTATAATATAATTATCCACACCAAGTACACCTTGATTTTGCTCGTGGTTTTCTTTTTACTTCGTGAAGTCATACGTATAACCAAAAAGTTAACTCCAGAACTGCGGACCGTGTTAGTTCACGTAATAAAAGGAAAACCACACAATTTCGATAGCTTTTTGTCTTAATAGTTTTATTCTACTTTTTAAACACCTTTCCAGCCTTAATCATTTCATAACAAACGTTCGTTGTAGCTCAAACCGCCAAAATCCAACTCAACGTGTCCCTTTTTATAAGCCTACATAGTAACTGGATTAACTCACTACATATTTATTTTTATTTGTTTTCAGCTTACTGCAAATTTATTGCTGTACGCATGCTCCATGCTGATCGGCTGTATCTTGTTTTTAATGGCGGACAGAAAACAGAGGAAGGCATTCATCGAGACCAAAGCAGCCTTAGAAATCAAACTGACACTACAGGAGCAGAGCACACAGCAGGTAAGTTTCGCAAAGAAGATTATAACCATTGAACATGACGTCACAAGCATAGCGCCCTCTGTGAGATCAAATTTAAACCACAAAGGGTGCACCCCACTCAATAAACTCCCATAGCATATATCTTTGCAAAATGCCAAATACTCAAAAATAAACAACAAATTAAAAGAAATCTCTAATCTTTTTACTGTCATTGGGAAATTATCCATTGACTCTTGAACTAGTATCCTCTGCTCAATTTGATAGGCCCCTATGGGGAGTCACAGGGCCCATCGAGTTACCCCCCTCTCAAATAAAACACCCACACCCCTACACAGTTGTAGTTTTAAACCTCGAGCATTAATCTTGAACAATTTCTCTATTTCATACTATGTCATCCAAAATATCTCAAGTTGGATTTCAATAACCCAAGTTCACAATTAGGCTACTATTTTACAATGTATTCCTTTTTGGGGCTCTCACTTTTGTCTATAATAGAGAATATTTTGAGGGCTTACAAAATATTAATGAGGTCGACGTTCTATTTGCTTCTCTCAGTGGGGTGCACCCAAAAGCCACTTTGAAATATTATGGTGGACACAGTATTATAGCACTTTTAAGTATGGGTTAATTTGTTTGTATAGACCCAAACCAAATACAGCGTTCATGCACCTGTCTCAAAATGGCCGTTTGGTTTAGAGTGCAAGGCGCGCAAACGCGACCACAATATGTTGCCGTTTGACCTCAGCCGCGGCGTCCTCTTCAATATGTTTACTTAACCCGAATAATTGTTACATCTCGAATAAAGAACGGCAATTTCATTTTGGGTTTTTTGATTTTGTTGTTATCTAGGGAACATGTTGACATGTGATGACAATGCAATCAAGAAAAGCTAAACTAGCCACCAGCACCTTCTAACAAACGACAAAAAAACAAATTTCAAAATATCTGTTGCCACCTCACCGGATATTGATTATCTGAAGCTTTATCAAACCCCAATTGATTGTTGATCGGGCTCATTTTTAGGATACGTTGAATATTGCTTGACCCCCAGTTTTGCCGATTGAGGTTTTTGAATGTATGTGTTTTGCTCTGTATACGAACTTTGACAGATGATACCGTTTCCAAGCTAAAAACATACACACACGTTTACGTAATTTATTTTATTTTATTTTAATTCTTTTAAAAATACAATAAACAAGCAGAGACCGTCCAGGGAAAAGCAAAAGTCAAACAACTGTCATGAAAAAAAGATGTTCCGTCCCACACCTTGCTCATTTAAAGGCACTGAACACGTTTGGTAATCACACCAAATATATATTGGCATAAAAACTTACTTGGTATCCATCAACGGAGAGCTGTTGATAGTATAAAACATTGATTTTATGTTGAACAAGGAAAAATTGACTAGAGCGGGGTTTGAACCAACGACCTCCGGATTAACGTGCCGGCGCTCTACCAACTGAGCTATCTAGCCCTATGATGGTGGTCTCCC
>JAUELU010088782.1:0-14511 GCA_032357145.1 Evasterias troschelii
TATGAACCAGTGAAAAATCTGGCAGACCAGTAACGACAAGCTGACGAGTCCTATTGGGTAGTCACTGAAAATGTTAAGGGCGAACCCTGCGTCTCCTACTACCGTTCCCCCATTGCATTACTGCTTCCATTCCCAGTGGTAATTCAACAGAAGGATGAAAAAATGGCATTCCTCTTTCATTGCAATCGACAGTTAAACACAACCTGTTTCCAACTGCCTCTAATTTGAAACAAAACCCAAACCACGTGACTGGTTGACACCTTTTATATACGGCTGCAGCTCTCATACAAATAGTTCCATAAACACTACGACAAGGGGCCAGCCTAAATCTTCCTCTTATTCTCGGTTCGGTTACATTAGTAACGATAGAAAACGAGAACAGGTACGCAGGGATGAAGTATGTTCCCCAAGCTCCCACATAATCACCATCAAAACTACCCCAATCCACTCATCATTGTCTCCCACATCAGTGAGGAGGAAATTCACCAATCATTCTGCGTCCGTTGATGTTATTCAAAGTCGGTATATTCTTCATTTTGAAAGGAAGGGTGTGTTTACATCCCCTTAAGAATCTCCATATTAGTTTGCAGCTAACAACACTTAGCAAGACACACCAGTCACAGATGTGACTTGGTAATTTGATTGGTAACCTGTTTATTGAGCTTATTTTACGGTGCTTAACTATTTAAAAATGGGGACCAGGTAATCAAAGGGCCTTTAACAAAAGGGCAACAGGTGATATTATCTAGTATAGCTGTTTTAAAACAGGTTGACCTTCTGTATTAATTTATTTGGTTTAAACCCAGCATGTTTTGGCTCGTTAACGTACAGCTGCGGTCTCCACAGACTGATACAGCTTCTTATGCAGTTCGGTGGCTGTTAAAACATGTACCCCGTCTTCTGCTAATTAAGAAACTCGCTATATTATTTGAGAAGGCCCTTTTTTTAAGGGCAAGCTCGGTGGCGTTTGGTCTGTGCATGCTAAAATCGTTCACCACCGTGTTGCGAGGACAAATTCATTATAAGCCCGTGTGAGTCTCCTTGTATGCTTTTGTCTTGAGTTTCGGGTCCTGATTTCGCGTTGACCAAGGTGGACGGACACACCACCACCGGCAGATCCGGGCAAAACGAAACCCTTTGGTAAGGACTAACTCAGACCATGGACCCTCGATACTTAAACCAGCTGGGTTGGGTTTCCTACCTCTGCGGTCCTCCTTTGGGCTCAGTAGCCTCGACGGTAGCGATGGTTTTAATCATGTCCTCGTCAGGTTGTATTTTTAAACCAAACCACACGGGGTTCCGACTGCAGTGTCCAGCGGAACCGAAAACCCTTTTCGGACCCTCGATAATAACGCATCAACTTCTACCGATGATGCATTCATAGCTGCCGGGGTATCATAAAGGGAATTTCACTGTAACAAAAACCTTCATCATTAAATCTAAAAAACTTTCTTGATGAAAAACAAAAATCAGATTTTAGAGCCTTGTGTAAGGCGGGAAACTGTACCCAAACATAGAGATCGCAACATCACCTTTTCAACACACTTAAGAAGTTATATAACTGTTGTAAAATTACAAACTTTCTGCCTGCCTTACAAGGTTGTCCACAAGACCATATCAAATGACGTCACCATGCAGTACTACGTTCAACGTCTTCTTATACTTTACGACAACTATTTTTACAATATTGATCTATAGGCCTACCTTTTATTCGGTCAACTCAATTTATGTAATGTTCGTGGTCCATAAACCCATAACAACCCAGGTGGAAGTACCAACAGATCCACACAGAAGTTAAGTAATCGTGGAAATCCCACAGAGCGGGAAGGGCCCCTGATGGTCCCATCCTCCCCAGGTTCCGTTGACTATGACTAGCCCTCCAGTTTTACTGCAGTGACCTGTAAAGGTTTAGAGTTTGTTTTCCAACTCCAATGTTTTCATCACATTTTGGGGATAGAATTACAGCCAATAATTTAGTTTAGTCCTTGAGAACTTTACGCCGTCTTCTAAACATTTGTGCGTCCATCTTCTTCATTTCACTAAAACTCAACAATTTCTTCTAACCTTGTTTACAAAAGGAGAGACCTTGTACATTTCAGAGCATTTCCGGGCAGGCAAGCTACTACACGGGTCATATGGGAAATTTGACATTTTGTGCGATAATTTCTACATAAACTCAAGAGTAAAAAATAATTATAACAGCCGATCAAGTTTTGAAATGGACCCCCTTTCTTCACATCAAAGTGCGAAAAATGGACAGAGTGCAATCTTCATAAAATATAAGATTGTGTGTTTTCTTCCATTGGGCTGTGAACAAATCGTTCTCGGAAGTTGAGGCTCAGTGGGTTTTTTGTAAACATTTGAGTCACAGGTTACACGGTTTATAGTCTTTACACTGAGCGTAGGGCCTACGTATAGTTACATCTTTAGGATTAGTATTGTATGTTACATCGTTAATTTGTACGAGTAACGTATTGACACCCACAACGCCTTCGACTTGTACTGGCCTAACACTGATTTATCATAACTTTTACTCATCGAAGCAAGACACTTTACAAACAAACAAATTTCGTACTTCACGTGGGCATTCAGGAAAATGATAATGATGCAAAGTCATGGAATGAAATCTGACTTATGTTCCAGGCGTCAGAGATTCGCGATTGATGGAGGGTTGTGCATCCCTGGCCTGACACGAGACGAGCAAGGGCACATGGCACGGCGTGCCAGATTGTCATAAATAGTAAATATATGCCATGAAACAATTTATTAATATTTCATGTCGTTTATTGTCTCTGCAGTCAGCGAATAGTAGTGGCTCACTGCAGTGTGTTCACTGCTGTGAAGTCAAGACAGCGTTCTACATTAGCCGATTAGTTAGAACTCATTACGGTCTGTCGTTGTTGAAGGACGACGTGAATTTGAATTAAGACGCGTTTTCTGCGCACAGGAAAAAGTATGGGCGATCCAAGAACTCGCGCAGTCACGTATGGATATTCGGAATGTTGGAACCTCAAAACAGCAAGATTTGATTTCAGTGATTTTTTTATTCTAATGTTGGGCCTTGACGAGGAGATTATATACAATGGTTTACCGGTGTGTAGTCCTTGGCATATGGCGTTTGATGTATACTGTATGGCATCACAAGTTGATTTTCTTGGGCTTGCTCAAAAAATTAATACCCATTTTATGATCAGATTCATCAACTCATCAACGAGGCTAGGCATTTTTTTTACTACAACGAGGACATTGCATATTGACTGTCAAACCTCTGGTCGGCTAAAGTGAAATCCTAGTTCCAGATATTCGTCTAGAAATACTGATTGTATGTAGAGATCGATGACGTTGTAGACAAAATATAATAATCGAATCTCTTCAAGGCATTTCGGCTCTCGAGTTGGTCGGTTGCTCTATAGAACGGCTTCGTTGTCTCATAATATAATGCGTTCTATTAAGGTTTTCACAGTCTCAAAAAAATAGTCCCTTATTTATAAAAACAATTTTATAAATTGGATGAAATTCAGGCATATAGAATATGAACATGTCAGTAAATGGCAATGTCAACAGTCTTCATGTTGGTATACCATTCGTATTCCTCCATGCGAGGCACAATTTTGACCCATCCCATAAAAGATAACTGGCATACTTTAAATAACAATAACAATGAAATGAAAGGTAAACAAATCAAGAAATCTAGTCATCTGAACCGGGTTTGTAAACACGATGGGTTGGAATCCAGTGTAACACACAAACGTCTCATGCAGACTGTCTCTATGAATATAATATAATTCACTATACATCAATACCGGGTATACATGCATATAAGATTGAAGACAACAAGAAATGTTTAAGACTTACTCTGACATCTCGAATAGCCAAGAACATACAGGAGGAGTATTACCGGAAGAGCTCCATTAACAGCCATGGCGTAAAATGTGGTAGCCCGGGTGCAGTGGTGCAACTTAAACGGTCTCCAGCTCTCAGCTCGCAGTCACTGCTGGTCGCGGTCTGTTAAACGATATGCTCACCAACAGCTGCCTACAATAGTTGACATTGAAAAGTATATTTACGTATTGCACATAATACAGAGGTCCGTTATTGGCCCAGCTGATATATACACATCTCTAGTAGTATACTGATGCCCCAGTCATGGTCAATGCACGTAGTCAGCCGTAAAACATCTCCTCTGTCACGCTGGAGGAACTTCACTCAGAAGTATTTTCAACTCCGGCCCGATACTGCATTCCTAGTGTCGCAGATACGCACCGGTATGCCATATACGCGTCCTTAACCGCCGCTGATCGCCCCCACACACTATCCTACCATCCCCCGGTATACTAATTTCTATAAGCTCTGCACAGCACCGTTTTGAATTTCCGATGCTGTAATGAATTTCTCCTCAGCTATCCCCGAGAGGGTTCCCCGTTTTAGGAGGTAGAGATTTACCTTTTGCCGGGAGTCGTTACAAACATGAACTATGACTCGGGGTGTCTTGATTCTCTCATTAATATTGGCTAGATTTCTCTGAGTTGTGACCATGCATGCCGTCACCACGTTGGTGGGTATGTTCGGCCTCTGCCGCCCTTTGCACTCGGCGTGTAGTGACAGCTAATAATCATTAAAGACGACAGCAATGCCATAACCAAACCTTGCAAAAATAACCCCTTTTTGTGTCCTGATTTGTGGAAATGCTTTAATTGGTGATTATCCATACACGACGTTTCCTTAACCATAAAGATATATCCTTTGCATCTATTTAAGACATAATTGATTGGTGATTGTCATTAATTAATTAGCGGTTTTAATTACTGTGTCATAACAACCCTTTCCTCTTCGTGTGTCTTTGTTATGCATACCATCCATTTCTGGAGTATGAAAAATAAAAACCAAATCTCAAAATCAAACTGTCAAATTTGTTTGTACGTGCGTAAAAAATATCTTGTAAATATCAAATGGCATTTTAGTGCAGACATCAAGCTGTAAAACTTAGATATTAGTGTAGGGATGGTATATTATCATACATTTAAAATATATATATTTTAATTCCCGAGCAATCATAAAAAGTACATACACAACCAATATAGCTTTTAAAAAAATAAATAAATAAAAAATAAAGTAAAATACTATAGAAAAAAATATAAAAAACACGGAGGATTAGGTTAGTGAACCAGCTGCTGGAGCCCGATAGATTGCCAAACAAGAAACAGACTTAGTTTCTTTTTAGAGGCTGTCTTCTCCAGCTTTTCAAAGAAAAGTTATATTTTTTTTTAATTATAAAAAATGCATGATGTATTACAGGGATTGTTTATAATTTGTTCTTCAACAGTTTCTTTTCTTCTATGGGTATGAAGACAAACAAACTCTCTTTGGTGACCAAATAAGCAACGGCACTACATTATGCAGAATGCCTAGACCTTTAAATCCAGCTGTGATATAATGTTTGATTTACTGTACACACAGAACATGAGCTGCCACGGTCATTGCAAACTGTCACTGCGAACGAAACAACACATTTTTCATCACCTGTCACAATTGTTGCCATGTTTCCTATTTGCGTTAACAACCAAGAACACTGGGTCTCGGTTATCAACATGGGTTGTCTATTTCCCTTCAAAGCCTCGGTTTGGGTTCAGTGTAATCACCCATTCATTATCGATGCCGTGAAGCAATTATGAAACCTTCCAACTTGTTTCCACTAAAGGCATTAAGTTTTGCTATGAATGGAAAAAACTTATCTAAAACTTTGTGAACTGATTGTTACTGTACTTGGTAATAATCCTATCCTGCTTGAAGGAAGATTTAAAAAAATTTGTCTGCAATCTAGTATAAAAAAGCTTCATTTAAAATCAAAGCCGCAACGAATTAACGGCTGCGGCTTTGGCTAGCTCACCGTGGCTGCCTTTTCCTCAACGCTGTTTCCGAAACCAAAAGCCACAGCCATGATATAGTACCCAATATCAACCACGACCCCACGGGCTTGATTTCACAAAGCATTAAGATTCATCTTAGAGTTATCACCATCACCACGTGCTTTGTTTTGTGACATCACACTTTGTTTAGAAAGAAGATTGATACACAAAGTTCAATTCTTAACTTTTTTGAAATCGGCCCTGATATGTCATGAACAGTCATGGTTTTCGAATTAACCATTAGCGTGGGAGGGTGCACTTCTGTTTCATGAGCTGCGGTAGATCGACAGAGGAAGGAATCATGAAATACAATTATTTTGATTCTTTGTGACGTTTTCCTCTCAATCTCTCCGGAAGTATTACGCACCACACACCACACTCTTTCCACCATGAATTATCTGACCTGAACCCTCACTTTTATAGACGCCAAATGTGGGCTGTTTTCGCTGGTTATTGCATGAAATGTAAATGTTACCGATGACATCATGCCATTGAAGTGAGCAACTCTAGTGTAATTGAAAAAATAACATTTATACTTCACTCATAATGAAGTGTGGCATTTCGTGATTAATATCAATGTCTCAGACCGAATTCAATGCCACGAGAGGCCCGGGAAAGGGGGGGTACATTGGTGCAATACGTTTCCACTGCATTTTGTATATTACCCAACCCATTCACAACAAACCATGGCCAAATGTGTTTTCATTTTTCAGTCTTTTGTTTGTTTTCTGGAGTTTGCGTTGACTGCAGCTAGCTGAGCAGCAGCTGTAGTGATTGTGGTTGGACTAACAGTTTATGAAGGTCGAGAGCCCGGGCAACTGTATTCACCGGGTTCTGAGCATTGTTACGAATACTTATGACGTGACGTATGTTCAACTGTATCTTTCGTGTATAAATTATTATGCTTTCAGGAAAAGTTATTTTAATAAGGATATGAACATTTTGATTATGACAAGTTCAAGGATCACAAATTAATGCCAAATGAATATTTAGATCGCATTCAACCATGTGAATGCAACGGCCAAATGGGAATCGCGACTGTTATATTAGTTGAAGCAATAATAAGTCCAGAACCCAACTGGCAACGTCTGTTCCAGTTAACATTACCCATGCCCCGTAGCACAATAGCGGCCGTTGTTCCTCTAAACGGGCAACGTTCCAATATGGACCCCTTATAACATTGTTATTAACTGTACATTTTTACATGAATATATTGACCTTCATTTCTGGATGACCTTAAAAACAACGCAGACAAAAATCAAAAGTTTTCGCAGCGGCTGACATTTTCTTGATTAAAAATGGCTGCATGATGTCTGTACTAATTAAGGCATGCCATTCACCTATGTGTAAAGCATGCGAGCAGTAAATACATGAAATAGAGCAAAGGAAATTAAAATATGATGTTCCTCGATTAAAGTAAATACTGGGAAAAGAGAAAATGGTTGTATAGAAATGTAAAGTTTGTCCGGTATTGGGCCTTATCGCTGATTAGTTTATTTGTTGGAGGTATGTTTTTATGAGGATTTTGTTGTTATTAATTGTGATGGGGTTGTTGTTGTTTTCAGCATCGTTGTTGCTGTTGCTGCTGATGTTGTTTGTGGTGGTGCTGGTAGTGATGGTGTTGTTGTCATTTATATTGCTCAGCTGTTGTTGTTGTTGTTTTGTTGTTGTTGTTGTTGTTGTTTATATTGCTGCTGCTGCTGCTGTGATAAAAATACTACTTTTCAATAAAAAACAACACGTTTATACTAGTCATAAGGAAGATACTCCGTTGTCAAGATAATAAAATTACAGTTTTGTTATAAACCATTACAAGTCAAGAAGTCAAAACTGGCATACACACTCTATACACAGCCTTATCTGGCACCTGCAATTTAGCACTTCCCCGAATTCCTCTTAAAATAGTTCCACAAAGTCCAAACAAACATGTTAACCTTGTCTCCGTGGTTCTCGCGTTTATGAGTGAAGTCTCTTTGGTATTAAAGGGACGTCATCCTTGAATAATGCGGCCCTGCTCATCATGCATGATTTGCGAGTCATCACGATTTGTTATAAATTAGTGGCCTTTGACCTCGACAATGAACGTCGGTGACCTTTCCATTGAAATCATGTAGAAGACTGGTTCCACACTCGTTTGATGTTGTAACTGCGAACGACTGCTAGTGCTACAGTGACGATTTAATGTCTGTAAATATTGAATGCGCATGGATGATTTACGTGCAGTTGAAGACATACTGAAAGGGAGCAGTTGCCATTCACTGGTTGTTCAAAATAAAATAAAAACACCAAAACCCAGCTAGCTTTCTTTCCTTCGTTCAAATCAATGCACATTCTAGGCTGGAGGGGGGGGGGGGGGGGGGGTGATGTTCCATACAACAACAGCATCAAAAATAAATTGGGGGTTGGATCAGACCAACCTGCACTTCATAATCACCAGAAGTCCATGGTAAAATCCCTACTGGCAAACCCCCCTCCCCAATTCTTCATGGGAGTGTCCGAGCCCCCGCCCCTTAAACCCTAACACGCACTTTCTGACTCAGTATATGGAGGACTCCCTTTTGTGTTTCCCATTGGTTGGACCTTTAGTGACGTCTTCAGAAACCTCTGAACGGTTAGTCGTTTCAGTTTGGTATTTCATGCACACTCTTTTAACACTCCCGGGTCAGAGTTGAACCGGATCCGATTCCTGTGGGGTCTAACCCATTTATTGGTAACAGTTTGACCCGTACACTGGTTACAAAATGAGATTTTGACTAGAATTCTTCGTCAGTTTGACCCATTTCTGCGTATTTTTGACACATATTCCGGGTCACGTTGATCCAGACATGGTTCAGGGTCCAAACTATCCCTCTTGAGAATCCCACCTCAGTGGCCCCCAAAGTTAAGTTAAAAGCATAAATAAATGGTCAAAATAACCAAGGATTGGATTAAAATACCGCAGAGTCTGAGTTAAAAATCCGATTTTAAATACTTCCGAGTCAGCCTGACCCGGAAAAGAATCAGCTTCCCTTGGACCCAGAGTCCCGGTTAAATCCCAGTTTGACTTCGATTCAATTTTAAAAAGGAAATTAATCAAGTACGGGCATTCAAATGGGCGATGTTTTTTTTTTTTTAGAATACGAAATACAGAAATTTATGATCGTTGAATAAAGTCAGGTTAATAATAATGCATAGATTCGAAACTATAGTGTCTGCGCGTTCATTCACCTTTAAAGTATTTGCACAGAATTGATAAAAGTTATAATGCAACATGATATCCGACCAGTCATTAGGAAACAATCTCAACCGAAATGAAAAGCTCACCGTTGGACAAGAATTATTGCTGCTGTTTTACCCGGGGGAGGGTGACTAATAGGCTAGCAATGGTTGGCTTATAACGACATTACGGAGATTTCGTGTTTTAATATTTCCTTCGTGGAAATTGTGTGACGAGCTTATAACAACCGCATGGGGCCAAAACAAGTAGACCAAAATATGCAGAACATCAGTTCATAATAAAAAATGATTTACGATTGGTACGATTCGAAATGTATGAGTTGCTTAAATAGTTTATTCATATCAACATTTTGCATTTAAGAGACATATCACCAATTTGTAAAAATGTATTCACCAATTTGTTCACATAATTATTTTTAAAAAATGCTCAAGTTAATTAATCGTCTTTAATTAAAAATCGCCTTTGATTACCGAGAAGTATCTTGCAGTGCTGTTGTAGAATGTCTTGTTTTCATTCCAACACACATTGTTTGCCCTTGCAGATATTACACTGTTTGAGTGGAGTGACAATATACGTGCACACTGAATTCAATTAGTCATAAAATAAATTGTTGGACGAAATAACAATGATACCAAAATTTACGCGCTCCGGCAGATAGATAGCAAAATTATATTTCACTCTTTAATAAGCATTATATTTTTTTTATACATCGATTTTTAGGTTATAGACTTTACAGATCGCATTATATTTCGTCCAAAGAAGCATTTTGATACTATACAAATGAATCATAGCTGAAAACGATTATAGCGACAAGCCCATTGTTTGCGCCAGGGTATTTTTCATATCATTTTGGGACATGTTTTGGGCCAAACTGAAAGTCACTCCCAAACATAAGGGATCCGTGTCTAGCCCACTCTAACTGCAGAAAATTAATCATGCAGACTGTTGTATAGACAGAGCGATGAGAGACGGGGGCTATACGCCTGAATCCATATGGCGTATTTTAACATTAATGTCTCCAAAATTGATGGTCGCCTGGTAGTATTTAGAAATCAGAAAATTTGCGATTATTCACCCTTCGTTTAAGTTATACAGAAAATAATGCAAACATGGGCTCAATTTCATCAAGCCTGTAAGCTTGAACCTGCTAAGCACAGAAACTATCTTGCTTAGAAGAAACGGGTTACCATCCGACAATCCATAAAGTGTACATTAATGCGACCGGTGCACCACTCATTGCAAAACAATTGCTACAGTGCATTCGGCTTAACAGCTAAAATTAGGTTCTAATCATCTACCCCCCAAAAATTAATAAAGTGGGTCATTATTGAGTCTCCAATTAGAATTTCGGTGTCTCGCGCATGCGTGAACAGTGCACTCTACACACTTCGGGTCATGATCCGGGTCATGAGCCTACACATGATCCGGGTCATGTGTGGCGCCCTGACCATTTTCCTGGTCAATATAACAAGGAATCTGTGTCAAAATTACACAGGAAACGCTCAAAATTACGCAGACGTGAATTAAAAATCAATTGTCAACTGTTTTCCGGATTAGCCTGACCTGTAAAAGGGTCTGGTTTCCTAAGACCCCAAATCCGGGTCAAATCTGACTCATGAGTTTTTAGAATGTGGATGTTCCCATGTGATCAGTTCGAGACAAGGGAGACCCAAGGAAACTCGAAGAAAGCCAGTAACTATCTAAGAAGTATCAATTGAACATGTTCAGATAGAATGTTCTATACTTGGAACTCTAGACTGGATATCATTTCTTTCTTCAGACGTAAATTATTTCTATTATAGGCAACCCGATAAACATCCCGTGAGTCTCGCCAAAATTACAGCAATCTTGGAAAGAGCCTTTTCCCGTAACAAAAATCTCCTGTACATTAAAGATTTAGTGTCTCGCCCGAATCTTGTGGCATTTTAATCAAGGAATCTCGGTCTGGAGACGGCAAGGAGATGAGTGATAGAACCGTGTGACTACCCTTGATGTCTTTATGTACCATATTGTCTTGAGAATGAAGGCTGCCTGGATAAAAGCGATCTGTTTGAATAATTGTATTAAGTTTATTGGGGGCCTTTTTGAAGGTTTTTCCAGAAAGTCTAAATAAATAACATACATGTATACCCCAACCTTTTTTTAAGTAACTGAAACCCCGCCCTAAGAGACACTTACAAAACAATGTGACCATAATCCACCTCTGCTGGCAAATACAACATGGTTTTTATTCACACGCCCTTAGAGTTATAAGGAATCAGACTTGATCAAGTTCCGATTGGGGTGTGGTAGACATATTTTCGGGTCAGTCCGACCCCCTACGTACGACTAATCCACTAGTTTCAGAGGATGTTATTTGACCAGGAGTACGGGCGGGGTTGTTAGCATGTTTCTGGCTCAGATAGCGGGTCTGTTTGACTAGAAAACGGGTAATGCTGACCCGATTAGGGAGCTGGGTCCCTGGACCTGGGTAAGGTGAGACCCTTGATGAGTTCATGTGAGGCTATTTGAAATAACATTGAGGGTACTAATTCTGTGGTTGTTCAAGTGTCCACTTTTTAAAAAAAATATTCGCAGTACGATTAAATCAAAAAGGAGATTAAAAAGAACAATTTTTCATGGATACCCTACAACATGGGCACCCTCGGGAACAGACAATTATGTTGAATCTCAAAGATGTTGCTGAAAACCTATAGGCACACGCCCCCACACAAATGTGAATCATCGCTGACCTAGAATGTTCGTCTTTTGTTTCCCTCTGTACTACTATACAAGGCTCAATAAACAGTCAGTAAACGACCCATAAGGCTATACATTGGGTTTCACTATACATAAGTCAGGACGATGTCATCTAGAGAAAACAATCTCTAGGGAGCCTAGGCCACGTTTGAGGTCAAAACGTTTCTTTTGTAGAAAGAGTGGGATGATTGAGTATTGAGTAATGTGTAAACCGTGCTCTATTTGCTCGTCCATTTTCTTTTTTATAAGGGAAATGAAAGAATTTGGACCATACATTGATGTTTGTGTTCACTATTGGCATACCTCACACATGAAGGAAGAACCAGCTATTTATAAACCTTCACAATTGAAAAAGTAACTATCCCCCAGTTCTGTATTGTGATACCTCCACACATAAACAAGGAACCGGGAGATATACCTGTAAACAAACGTGTAAACAACAATATCAAGAGTGAACATGAAAAGGGGAACCAACTTCAATATCTTCAAACTTTTTACACTGTGGCTTCCGTTGTTAAAGTTACTACAATATTGTGAAGAAAGTTAAAATAAACTTCCTTGAGGACTAATAAGTAGTCGTGCATGCTAATCTTGCCGTTTCCAAACAACAGACAATTATTCATCACACGTCTATATAAGTATTCGTTATTTACGATCAATTTCCTATGTTCAGTAATCTCGATTTATCTGGATTAACTCCGATCCATTAAGCTCTGACGTCCGTGGTTTGTTTACAAAAATAAAAAAAATATTGTGTTGGACCTTTTATTGACGGTGAATAACATCAAATTATGTGATTAAAGTGTGTGTCAATTCATTTTAAACCTTCAATTTACAATGCTTAAATATTGTTGTCAAAATACTATTTGGTTTGTTCTGTTTACTTGTTGCTAAATGTTTAGCAAAAGTGTGTATTCTGTCATACACTTCCAAGTAGTAATACCGTCAAGTAAGATTTGTGGAGACACATGTAATAACTCTTATGAGCTGTGCACGGTGATATGAACCAGTGGTTTCACGGTTCTGAGAAGAACCGTAACAAAGGAATTGTTGAAGAGAGATTTATGACAGGGCGTCTTCTTCGCAAACCTCACTTGAGTGTATCTTCATCATGCTAAGTTTCAATCCTACACAGTCATAGTTCCTTAACTCATTTCTGAAATTATTGTCATTTCCATACCCCCCCCCCCCTTATGAACCGTTTTTTCCCTGAATATAATTAGTTTTACCTCGGTTTTATCAAAATATGTAAAAAATGCAGTATTTCATTAAAAAAAAAAAACGCAAAAAAAGTCTCTCTGTGTGCAAAAGTTGTTAATGACCTCACGTTTTGACCCATACAGAGGCTTTCTCAAATATCATTCTTTATAGCCTTTGGGATTGACTCTGCCAGGTTAGCTACTTTTTTTCAGGCTATAAAATATGGTTTGCATTTATATCACAGGTCAATGCACTGCTAACCACAGTACTTCGCTTACAGTGCCCTGGACAGAGTGTGATTCTATTAGCAAATAAGCTCAGAACTCTGCTGTAGGCAGAGTCCTACAACTTTACCCGTCTGCAACAGCTATTAAAATAAATTCACATTTCTTTTTCTTAAAAAAATAAAAGTCGCTTAGTAAGTTAATTTTCAAGGAATAGTTCATCCTTTTAGTTTTGTTTCGTCTGTCCAGGAGGCCCGACACACACCGACCGACTGAAAGCAGATATGCCATCAATAAAATGTATCGCGTCATGTGAGAACATTGTAACAGTACCCCGTCTGCATTAGAGGGACTCCTCTGGGACGACTCCCATATATTATTTTTTCACTTTCTGTGGTTTATAAATGCCGGATGACCCAGCCTATATTAGATGGCGGTTAAAAAATATATACAACATCCACGGGAAATTAAATTTGCTAACAAATTATTCTGAGGCTCCGTTGATGTGTTTTGATTGTCGAGACCGAGGAAAGTTTGTATAACTAGCATGTGGTTCGGATTATGCTAGCAAAACACTGGTGCGACGTATCCCAATACATCTTCATTTGCCGGTAATACTAATCTACAAGATTTGTATTAGTCAACTCTGGTGAGATGTTGGGATACTTATCCATAAATGCACACATTTTCAGCACAAATTCAATGTCTTTAAATTTGCGTGATAAGACTAAGAGGAAGAAGTCAATGCCCTTTTCGAAACCAGGCTTCTGTTTTTATGCTCCGTTTGGAATGATTTCGATGACTTTCGGTACAGGGACTTCAAATAGACAGACCACCGGTGTCTAAGTCGTAACCAATGTCTAAGCCAGAACCGGATCTGGTGCATAAGTTTGAACCCACTAAATAAACTCTCATTAATTATAGTGAGAGTTGCTAAATACTAAACAACACACCAGCAATACTTAGAAGTCTCATAGCTTTGTTACGGTAAAGAGACAATCATTTTAATGACTCTTGAACTTTTAGTATCTGACGGGGAGACCCTGGGCCCGTCGAGTTATTCCTCTCCAAATAATAACACCCCTGCACCGGTGTAATTTTCAAAACGTCCGAGCATCAATCTTGAAAAATTTCCTTACACCTCTCGGCAAAAAGGACCATTTATTTCAGGGCCTATCTCATCCAAAATACCTCAAGTTGGAAGTCAACAACCCCAATGTCACAA
>JAUELU010088790.1:4232-14511 GCA_032357145.1 Evasterias troschelii
GTAGAGTATGCAGATACTGTCTGTAGAGTATGCAGATACTGTCTGTAGAGTATGCAGATACTGTCTGCAGAGTCTCCAGAAACAGTCTGCAGAGTCTCCAGAAACAGTCTGCAGAGTCTACAGGAACAGTCTGCAGAGTGATGGAAAACAATACCTTGATATCTCTGTTACTCTGCTCATATTTCCATGAGAGCATGATAGATACATCTGACTTTGGTGTTGCCGTCAGGTCGGTTGGCGCTTGAAGAGCATCACCCTTGGTCGCTGCTGTAACACGATATGACAGTGGACCCTGGGATTGAGCATTGCAGGCCCTGACTGTAAAGACATACCTGGTGCCCGAGCAAAGTTTATTAACTGTAAAAGATGGTAATAATGTCACACTAATTATCACATTGACACTAAATCAAAAGAAGGGGGGGGTGGTTGTACGAAACAAATACTTGTAAAAACATTTGGTTGATGGTAATGATGATGGTAAGGGAAGAAGGGGTATGACATGTATGAGTGCAGTGGACTAAAGTCACCTTTGGTGGGGAAAAGGGGTATGAGTGCAGTTGATTAAGTCACCTATGGTAAGGAGAAGGGGGTAAGAGTGCAGTTGACTAAAGTCACCTATGGTAAGGAGAAGGAGGTAAGAGTGCAGTTGAATAAAGTCAGCTTTGATAAGGAAAAAATTCCATATGGTAATGAAAGGGTTTAAAGGTACTGTAACTCACCAGTGTGCTCTACTTGTGTGGTGTTACCACAGACTCTGTCCTGGACAAATACTGACTTGCCGCAATAAATCAAGTAGTACTGGAAAAGAATAAGAATGAGTACAAAGTCATCAATTTGATATTTTCACAAATTAGCTGAAATGTGTTTATGGCAAACCAGCTAGCCTGCTAGTCCACCAACCAGCAAATTTGCTCAGCCAGCCACAGAGCAACCCTGTTGACCAGCAGACCAGCAAGCCAACTTACCATCCGGACAGCAAGCCAACTGCCAAGCCGACTGAACAACCAGCAGACTACCAAGACTGCAAGGCAGCTGACCATCCAGCCGTCCAGTCAGCCAACCACCCAGACAGTAAGCCAGCTGACTAGCTGACTGTCCAGCCAGCAAGCCAACCTACCACCCAGACAGCAAGCCAGTAAACCAGCCGGCCGCCAATACAGCAAGCCAGCAAACCACCCAGCCAAACACCAACCCAGTAAGCCAGCCAAACACCAAGCCAACCGTCAACAAGCCAAAGCCAGTTAATACTTACACTGACAGTAGCTGATGTTTTTGGTTTCTTCCATTTCAAATGAGCTCCTATCTCTGTTGCTTGATCGACAGACAAATCAGAAGGAGCTTCATCTATGTCTATAAAGAAACAAAAGCAAAAATACATGAACATGATGAGGTCACATCTGTGCAACAAATTCAAATCTATCTCTTAGAATTAAGAGAGTAAAAAAAAAAAAAAAAAAGAGGGTAATACTGTAACCAACAAGGTTGTACTTCACTAGTTACATGTAGCAGGCCGAATCAGAACTCCTTTTTATAGCTAGTTAGGTCATTCATGTCAGTTGCCTATAGGACAATATTTTGTGTAGCATGCACAAGCATGCACTCGTCATGCTATGCTTCATTTCCCCCTGTTCAAAGAGGGACAAAGAGTACTGGAATTCAGGGTCGAAATCTCCCTCTCCCGTGGTTTACGGCCAAGACTTGGCCTATTCATGGTGCAGACAATCCATAAACTCTGGACAGAGCACAACAATTCCTTTATGAAAATGTGTTTAGCAAGGGTTTTATTGTGACAACAATATTCTCAACCACAGGAAAATTATTTGGGGTAGTTTAAAAAGTTCCAAAAAGATATTTTGCTACTATTGGGAAATGGTTAAAGGAAAATCTATGGAAACAAAACCATATACCCTCTGCACACCGACCCCACCCCATTCCATCCCCCTACAACGTGGTGGACAACGTACCTTGGCCAGGATCCAATGATGTGGTAATGTTGGCAGCTTCTGTATAAGGTCCCAAGCCTGCAGCATTTCTAGCGGCCACCTATAATTTGTCAAACCAAAACAACAACAAAACCAAATTAATGAAACATGTTGCTGAAGATCTGTGGTACCTTTTGGGGGAATGGAGGAAGGATACCCTAGCATCAGTGCCATAAGGTCTAAACTCAGTTTGGTCAAAAGATCATATTTTGCACACTTCTGAAAACACGATTGGCTCATCGCAACATGTTGTATCTTGTTGTATCTTGCACGAAAACGTTCCGTGCCAAAAAACGTCAGATTTCGGCATGAACTTGTTTTGTGTACAATCCCACTCCAGTCAATTTATTCCATGTTCAACCTAAAATCATCAAGCAAAAAATAAAATAACTAATTGTCATACATTTTCACAGCCATTATATCTTAAGAAAGGTTTTAAGATGAAACATATACTGTACCTCGAACATGTATAATGTCTGTGGAGACAGACCTCCAATGATTGTTGAAGTCGAAGTGGCTGGCACAGTCTTTGTCTGCAAGTACCACTCTTCTTGCGCCATGTAAGACACCTGCTCAAATCAATTAATTACCAAAAGAAAAAAAGGTGGCGTCAAGACACCATCGGTTGATCCTCTTATTACCCAAAATGAATTTGACATCAACAAGCAACTGGTGACCAAACTGTTCGACCACAGAAGTGTGAGTCATATTTTCATTACACAACAGCAGGCATGGGTTCAGAGGTCAACTTCATAACCTCTACTCTCACCATGACATATTCATGCCATTACGTAAGCAGCTTGGGATTGTATGCTCCCCAGGGAAATGAGAAAGGTAGAGGAATGGTCCAAGTATGCCTGACAAATAGGGATATTAAATATATGATGACCATTATTATTATTAACTGGAACTGGAAAGTATTATATAGGATTGATGTGGATACAAAACAGCATTTTTTTATTGAAGTCTGAATGCTTACTGGTTATGAAGTTGACCATGATCTGGGTTACCGCCCTAACCCTTCCATAGGTAATATGTAATGAGATCTGTAGTGGCTGGGAACGGCTTGGACCAGCTTCTAATGTCAAATCACGGAAACGTTGAAGAACACGAATAAAGTCTGACATATCTGGTAAACTGTCGTGATTTGAATTTGCTTGCGTAATACACTTTTCCAATCGAGAGTATAAATAGGAACCTGGTAGAATTTGGTCAACATTTTTTTTTAGTAAACTTGCAGGCAGTGGCACAATAAACTGCCTGTTCACACCTCATTAACTCAAGATCGAAGAAGATCTTGTTGAAAATGAATCCATCCCAAACCGGTGAGTAGTAACCCCAGTTTGTCATCGGCAAAATACGGTCCACTCCTAATGGGTAATTCACTAAATATGATCGGGTAACCGGTCAAATACACTGGTATTGCCGTTATCCAGTCCACTCCCAATGGGTAATTCACTAAATATGACCTGGTAACCGGTCAAATCACTGGTATCGCCGTTATCCAGTCCACTCCCAATGGGTAATTCACTAAATATTACCATGTAACCATTCAAATCACTGGAAGTGTTGCCAGGAGCAAGCCACCGAACAGTCACTGCAGTAACGTTCACCAACGACAGATGAAGCGAGTTTGGAACACCGGGCACTGTTTCAAAAACAAGTTTTGTTAAAAAAACCATTATGAAAATGCTTGTTGCAGCATGCAGCAACTTCAAAATTTAGCAAAAATAGATATAAAGGTAGGATCATAGATTGCTAAACTCTAAAAAATTAATGACAATGAAAACTTACTGTTGATAGTATAAACTATTTTAAGAAAGGATTTTTTTTAAAGTCATATGGTTTGGATAATTGTTCACCCCCAAACATTTGAACCCGAGAAACGATTCATGACCTAATCCTTAATGCCCTAAATGTGGAAGATTTGTTGTTTTGTGAAAATACCTCGACAGTTTTTTGCTGGTTTCTTAACAAGTAGAGTCTGCATTAAGCTCAAACTTTCTTGATAATTTGGACTATAAATAAGCATAACTTGACAAAAACCAATCTGTATGACCTTGACTGTATAGATGTGGTAACTATAGGAACACAATACTCTAAAAGTATCCTATTTCGTAAATTGTTTGACATTTTTCTTGAAGTTCAGAGAAACAGTAACCAGTAACAAACGGACATCAAAAGATAGTGTTAAACCAAATACAGGACTCAAATTTGGGAAAATCCACAAGATTGTAGCCAAGAATTGATAAGAGAAACAAAATCTACACAATTTAAGATTTGAACTTTTTAAATTTGAACCAGCAAAAAGTAAACAAATTTATCTTACTTGTATTATGGGTAAGTATTCTTCAATTCTTGTATCCTCTATACGTACCTTGATCCACCATGTACACAGTGACCCAATCCACAGGTTTGTAAGTTGTCTCCCCTACTTTAACACTTATAGTGAACTGGTAGTGTTGCCCTGGAGTCAGATTGTCCCAATTGTGCATTATTTGTGAAGAGACGGCATGATCTGTTTCTTCAACTGAACTAACTCCTGGACTGAGGGGAAGAAAACACTCAAAAATATTCAGCACCGGAAACTCTTGGTTAGAACAAACAGGTAACCTACCGGAGTACCACTTTAAGTATACAATTTTCATCCCCCCTTTTTTCTTTTGCTTAGCAGAAAAACTTGCTGAAAAGCACTGAAAAATCTTGGTTAGGGCAAGGGGGGGGGGGGGGTGGCAAGGGATACAATTTTTACTAAATATTTTAGAAATTTATTTCACTAAAATAATCAAGCAGGAACTGGGGATTGCATCTTGTGTTTTAGGCCAATGGTTTTTCTGATGTAGAGCCCCCCAGATACCACTGGGTTCCTCCCTTACCGTTTAGTGAGAACAAAACTAAAGTTTGGCGGTGCGTTGGCAGGTGGGCTCCAAACTATTTTAACAGTGGTAGAAGAAATGGCAAAAGCGCTGAAACTGGAAACTTGGTACAGGTCACCTACAAAAGCAAATACGTAAACAAAAAGTTATTTGATTCAATTCAAATCGTTGACGGCAATACCAACATACAGAATTGCGCTATAACAGGATAGGGGTTCCAATCCTGGTCATGAAACTTGTGTCCTAGAGCAACACACTTACATATAATTGCTTCTCTTTACCCAGGGGTAAATGGGTACCTGTGAGGGCAGAGATGGTTCTTGTGATTGATTTAGCCTAGTGCACTCCGGCAGCACAGGCTGTTTATTCCCATGGGAGCCAAGATGGTTTAAGAAATGAAATAAATGGTCCAGTGACCAGGGGTAATAATGTTGGAGTGCCATGATCATCCCCGAGTGAAGGATTTGAGCACTATATAAGAAGCCACTATATAATCATTACATGTTATTCAAAATAAGTTGCTCCTTTTACAGTTTGCCAAGGAAAGACTGTTTAGAGTTTGTGCCTATAAGATTTCCTGAAACTGGCTTGGCGCAATGGCTCAAAGACACAAGCGTCATGACCGGGACTCGAACCCATACACCAATGACTTAACACCAGGGCCAAACTTCATAGAGCTGCTTAAGCACAACAAAATTATGCTTACCAGAGTAAGGTTACCAGCCAAACTACAATGTCATATGTTCAATTTGTGACTGGTATCCTGCTCAATTCTGCTAAGCAACACACTGTTAAGCAATATTTTCTGCTTAAGCACCTCTTTGAAATTGGACCCTGAATTTGAATCCTATGCTGTACACCACTCGACCAGGACACCCTGAGAAGGATTAAGTATACACTTACTTTGACAGTCACTCTCGTCTGATCCATCCATGCAATCCCACAACCCGTCACATTTCAAATACAATGGCAGACATCTGCGACTCCCTACACACCTGAATCCATGACAAGGTACTTCGGCAGTAGGAGTTACTAGCAAAAAGATTAATAAAAATGTTGAATTTACTGATCACTGCTGCGATAAAAAAAAAAAATCCCTTGAAGGGAGATCTGGATGTAAATCTTGACAAAATGTTGTTATAATTAATTTTGGGCTGAATAAAGAAAAATTGAGTAGGGCTTTACCAAATGAGCCATCTAGCCCTAATGTTGGCGGTCTCCCTATTTTGTCAAGAGGGTGCCAGTCGGAAGCCATTCACAGACCCGGAAGGCCATGGCCTGTTACCCCTGGTCTTGGCCTTGGTGCCCCTTCAGAAGTTTCCCATAGACTTTAAGATTTTCCAATGGAAGCACTCTTTGCAAAATGAAAATTACCTTGCTCTCTCAAAGACAAAATTCCAGGCCTGCATTCAGACTGCAACTGCCATTTATATATTAACAAAGATAACGCATAGGCTATAAAAGAGTCAGTTCCTAGGCATGACAACTCCTAAATGACCATTGCAGTATCTTGCCTGCCACAAAATGCCATGAAATATACAAGGTCACTCATTTGCCGTAAGCAATGAATAGGCCGTTATAAAAGCAGGGAATTCTGCAATTATATCAAGCATATTTCACAGGTTAGCAGGGAACTTTGGCTTTTTCACTTACACAGCTAGCGAAGAAATTTGGCGCTTGCCCTGTGAGGGAAGACTGGTGATTGCAAGGGCAGAATTCAACGGTAAGCAGAGCTATGAAACTGGGGCCCGGCCAGAAGTGCTGTCGAAAATAGTGGTAATCCCTTGCTTTTTTATATTTTAGAAGTGAGTTGGGTAAGAACATCAACGGAGACGAGGCAGCGGCTATGGGAGCAGTCTACCAGGCGGCTCATCTCAGTAAGGGATTCAAAGTTAAAGAGCGGTTACGGGATGCTCTGAATTTTTTAGTTTTTACATTTTTCTAATAGATGGAGTCCCAAAGATATATAACAAATTATTATGAGTCCCTTACCTTACGCTAAAACTGAGTACACTCCTAGCCCAAAAACTGAAAACCTGAGGTCAAACCAACTGCGCATAACAGGATTCGTGACGTCACCGGCGGCAACAAGTTTGGACATGCCTATACGAATGTACGGAGCTAATGCAATATAAAAAGCCAAGCTCCACCATTTTCAATCAATACAGCCTCAAATGTGACTCTTTAAGGACGATCCAACAGGTTAAAAACCAGCAAGACAATTTACCAGGGAACTATGATTTAGGAATTTTCGTTCTTGAATGGGCAAGGCGATTCCACAGCTCGGCCTGATTTTGAGTACATCGATCCACATATCGCAAGTAGACTAGTACTTTGGCAAGGCATGAGCACCCAGTCTACATAAATCCATCCAGCTCAAATATTTTTTTTATCCTGTCCGCGGAGTGTAAGCGTTGTTACCAAGTACAGTGATGTACGTGCTTGGATTTGTCCACAAAATGTTTCGAGAATCATTTAATTTATTCATAAAAATTTACTATTTGGCTATTCACTATCATTATTCAATGTTTCCTGAATTTTATAAAATAAACTGGAGACAAGAAAAAGAAACAAAAAGATAATAAATATTGCGACTATCTTGGGAAATCGACTATCTAGGTACATGGTAACCATGTGTATAAAGCAGATTGATGTCGTGAGCTTACTATCCAGGAAGACTATTGGCTCAAAAACGGGATCCTTTGGGCCATCAACCAACCCGCGGACAAGATAAAACAGATTGACATGGGGTACGTTTTCGCGGCTGCCAGTGTTAACCGATGGCCAAAAATCAACCGAAACAAGTTTTGGTTACTAAAACTTTATTGATGTCAACACGTGCGCCAGTGATTAGGACGACGAGTCTACGTGAATGGTTGATCGTAATACGCCGGGTGTGAATTTTCACAGAATCGCGTCAGATTTCTAGGCCTTTATTACCCTATTTATAGGCTTCATTATACAACAAAAAATTTGAAGGATACCCTGGATTAACAGTAAGGTTTCTTTAATGTATAATGTAAGTGTTGTTTTTTCTTGATTTTATTTTGTTTCCCCCAAAAAGAGATGTTTATGTGTGTGTGTCATATGCTGATCGTGTGTTTTTAGGCGCCGATGACGTTAAGGGGTCATTGCATACCATTATCATAGATTAGCAGTATTTGACTCTCGTCTGAAAAAGCCGCGCGGAGAGGTGCATTTTTGACTTGAATTTTTTATTAATAAATGCAAATGTTATGTGTAAAATAGTTATTAACTGATAACTACGATGTATATTCGACCATAAAAAGGCATTAAGTGCAATATTGAGAGCATCCCGTAACCACTCTTTAAGAAGTTCATCAACAATGATGCACAAGTGTATCCCATTCAGATAAGAGATGAAATCGGATACCAATATCAGATTGTCTAGGCCGCATTTTATAAAGCTGCTTAAGCACAAAAAGTAGCTAAGCACAATAAAAGTATGCTTACCAGAAGAAGGTTACCAGCAAAACTGCCATGTCACAAGTACATTTTGTGACTGGTATCCTGCTAATTTCTGCTTAGCAGACAATTGTTAAGAAATATTTTCTGCTTAAGCAGCTCTATGAAATTGGGCCCCTGTATGTGGCCCATTCCATTTTGAATGAGCTAGTCCGGTGGATGCAATTCTTACCGGTGCAATCCTGTTCATCGCTTGTGTCTGTGCAGTCGTAGAACCCATTGCAGCGGTAGGTCATCGGGATACACCTCTCCCCATTGGCACATCGGAAATTTTCGGGCAAGCAAGTTGTGATGGTTGTGAACACAACAGGAGGCTGAGTTGGCAAGTCTGCAGTGGGAACAAAACACAGAAAAATGTCAAAATACTTTGGGCAACTTAGTATGAAATCAATACCCCGAGTTGATTATTTGACTAAAAGAAAGTCCGTCAATGACCACCCCTTTGGATTTGTTTTATTGAATCTGAAGGCTATTATCGGATAGTTCAGACTATTTGAAGGGAATTGTGTTCACCAAAGCAATTTATTACACGCTATTGTAAAGGTACTGTTGGAAACAGTACGATGGTGTAAGCCTGTGCATAGGTTCTGAATAAGATGGTGTCAAGCAGGGTTTTAAAGTATAGCTGTGCATTCAAAAATTGATTCACTATTGCCTGTGAAAAAGGCAATACAGTGTAGGACGTTAAGTGAGTGCTATCTATCTCATAGGGAGTCATGGCCAAGCGGTTTAGAGCATCGAATTCAAGTTCTGGTGGTTATGTCATCAGAATGTGGGTTCGGTTCCCGGTCATGACACTTGTGTCCTTGAGCAAGATGCTTTACTATAAATGCTTCTCTTCATCCAGGGGTATAAATGGGTACCTGCGAGGGTAGAGGTTGATATTGTGTATATTCTGAGCGCCACTGCAGCTTGGGCTCTATACTCCCCAGGGAGCTGAGAAAGATTAAAGGAATGCTATTGGCCCAATGACCAGGACACAGATGTAAAGCGAGTTGATCGTTATTGTAAAATGCGCTATATAAGAACTAGAAATTATCATTATTACCTGTTGGGCAGTCTCGCTCATCACTTCCATCCCCACAGTCGTTGTCGCCATCACACACCCAACTTGAGCTGATGCAGCTGACGCTAGCTCCTGGTCCACATGGTACCTGCCAAAAGGCACAAGCAGCTGTCGTGGTTGGCATCATAGTGACTAAAAGAGAATAAGACACAACACTATCAAGTGATGGATCAAGTATTTATCCTTGAGGAACTCTTATCGTTGTGTCGGAGCAACAACATTTTTTCTCATGAATTAGCAATTCTGTGAAACACAAGTTTTAAAATGTCAAACAATCGTATCTTGCTTAACCCAGATGTATGCACAAAGCCATAGACGCCGAAATACAATGTAGTTGAAAAGACCGTGCTTGCGCGAGATAAGATTGTGTTGCAGAATTGATTGTGTTTACAACCTTGTTTAATTGACAAGACTTAATATTCATTCAAATACACATGGCATCTCTTTTAGACATTGTCTCCTTACATTAATAACCATAATCACATCAAACTAAGAACAAGTCACAGTCTACCAGCAAGCTCAACAGCCAACCAAATAGCTAGTCAGCAGGCCAACTCAGCAGGCCAACTAACCAGACTATCACTCAACCAGTCAGTCAAGAAGCCAAACAGACAGACGGCCAGCCACCCATCCAACCATCCAGCAAGCTAGCCAGCCAGCCAGCCAGCCAGTCAGCCATCCAACCAGCCAACCAGCCATCCAACCTTCCAGCCAGTCAGCCAGCAAGCTAGCCATGCATCCCCAGCCATCCCAGCAGCCAGCCAGCCAGCCAGCAAGCCAACCAGCCAGCCAGCCAGCAGCCAGCCAGCCAGCCAGCCAGCCAGCAAGCTAGCCATCCAGCCAGACATCCATCCATCCAGCCAGCCATC
>JAUELU010088893.1:0-14463 GCA_032357145.1 Evasterias troschelii
GAAAGCTCGCGCACACATCCTGGCCGGATGCCAGAACCAGACCAGCAACAGCGCCATCACACGAGGGTTTCGCTACAATATGTAACCTTAGGTTCACCTTCAAAAGTAGCAGGAACCGAAACTAATTTACAACTTCCTTTTTGAAATAAAAATAAAGTTAGAGAATACGAGATATGATGCACAAAGACAAAAACTCTGATTTATTTGAATAATAAGTCGTCAATCAAAAGAAACGCAGAATATAAACTTTACAATAAACAGGATGCTGAAATATTTAAATAGTACACGTGTAAAAAGGTGCCAAATAAAAATAAATCTCTGTTAGACCATGGTAGTCAGAATCCAGTCCCCTGGCGGTAGACCATCAAGTGGACGAACATCACGTATAGAAGTGGTTGGTCACTTCGTACCTTCAAACAAGACACTTCGTACCTTTCGTACCTTAAACTGATTATGGTTTTTAATGACTGAACAACTATACAGACATCAATTTGTTTATATTGAAAATAATTATTTTTTTATAAATAGCAATTGTTGTCAAAATGAACAATTGTAAAAGAAACATATATAAAAAATAAAGAAATCCAAAATATTAAAACGAATAAGAAGAAAATATTTAGGTATATAACGTATTCAATTAATATTGATAAACAAGTTGTTAGTTTCGTCGAAAGAACAGTTAATAACAGTTAATTAGGACGACATTTTACTGACATCCAATGGTAAAGGGCCCCAACAGCGGTAGAGGGCCTACGGTACGAAGTGACTCGACTGACGGTACGAAGTGACTCAGCCGACGGTACGAAGTGACCAGCTGTGCCAAGGTACGAAGTGTCTCGAAGGTACGAAGTGTCCCGGGTACGAAAAGGTAAAGGTACGAAGTGTCTGACATCCATGTCTTTAAGTTATGGCTGTTATAAATGCAGCAGGTACAAAATACATAAAAATATAGTTGTGTCCTTTAGTTTAGGCAGGTAAACCACAATTCACTCAAATATATACATAAAAAAAATCATACTAAATGGAATAGACTTAATATAATTCTTAATAATATTTAGAGCCAGTCCAAAGCAGGAGGACTGCACAAATACAATAACTTACCACAATACATCAGCTGAGAAAGCTGGTGGCAAATGTCATGACTACTTTATCAGTTCTTATCAAGAATACAAATGCAATATCAAGAGACAGCAAATAGGTTTCTCCTCAATAAACCAAAATTCGTAACAAATCTTTCAGAGAACTTTAAAATGCATTGAGAAAATGAACAAGTGCAAAATACTGTCTTTGAACTCAATAGTCAGAAATAACCTACAGTTTAAAGAAACCTTGCTAAAACTCCTCATTTTCAAGTTATTAACAAATACAAATTAAACTCACCTTAAATAGAGAGCCAACATTCATAAAAGAATAAGTTGTCTTCAAAGTTGCAGATGATTGGTCCATTTAAAACAGAGGGAGTAAAGGAAAGTGTAAATCTTTACGACTTCACAGCTTGGGGTAGTGGTCATGGATTAAGGAAAAGGTACTGGTTAATCCCAGAGATAGACAAAATGTGTATCTCCACATCCTCCAAAAAGGTAGAGATTAAAAGCATGGTTGAATAGACAGTAGGTGAAGATCAAAGAACAGGAGTTAAAACACCAGCTGAATAGCCTGGCACCAGCTGACTAGCCTGGCTGGTAATCACAAGTAAACAAAGGGTTTCCATGACTAGAGAAAAAGCACTGCCATTGTTATTGAAAATGCACATGTGAAATAAACACATGAGCAATTAAATAGGAAATCAAAAATACACAATGTAATTTAAAACATATTTTGTAATACAAAATTTACTGGTAACCAAAGACCACATTTGGGTCAGGGTTACATATATATGTATATAAATATATATATCTTTGCATAGCACCTTTTGGAGACACCGTTATGATAAGTACCGCTTGGAGACATTTCACTTTAGTGTCCATACCACATTATTTAAACACAAATAGTTTTACTACCCAAATCGTAAATGCATATGAACAGAAGCTGAATTGTTGTTGACAGCAGTCACAGGTCTCAGGAACACCACTTAAGATATAGCAGAATATCGCACATATTTGTGTCTCCTTAACGTTTTTTTTCTACGGATGGTATCTTTGGGAGACAATGTCACAATAACATATTTTTATGGTACCTCTGGGAGACATGTCTCCCAATACATTTTTTATTGTACCTCTGGGAGACATGTCTCCCCAATACATTTTCATACGCATTGCCACATTCTTTTTCATTAAAATGCTTAACTCTTTGTAGTCATCTGGGTTTTTGAAACAATATAGTGCCAACAAATAAATCACGAACTCTCGTTGAAGCCAAATGAGAACTGCTGCAATTATTGACGGTTCGCTGAACCAATCGAAATTAACAGTTGGCCGAGAAAACATTTAACAATATATTTAAAATGTCTTCTTAAGGTGATTTGACCACCACCTCCAATGTGTCTTCTAAAGGTATGTGATCACAAGTAATCTTGTAACTTTACAATAGTGACATGATTAGCATTCCTTTTCCCAAAGAGTTGATTGACATTTTGAATCAAAGAGTTTTTTTAAATTTATTTAGAAACATTTCCGATAAAAAAGGCTGTAAGTTTTGGAAGCAGCTTTTACGACCAAGTTAGAAAGGAATAATAAGTACACACACAGGCATTTATTTATTTTTTACATAATGGCTTTATTCAAGCATTCTTACTAGCACTCCGAGAATGACACATCTGACACTCGGAGAGATTGTGCATAAACATTATTGTTTTTTTAAGTTCGGCAGCTTAAAGGGTGTGTACAACATTGGTAATTGTCAAAGACTAGTGTCCACACTTGATGTGACCCAACAAATACATGAAATAACAAACATGTACAGATTAAGCCAAATCGGTCTTTCTTCAGAGTCATGAGAAAACATTGAAAACCCCCTTATGTTTGTTTTTTTCAATTATCAGATTTTATCCTGCAGGATAAATACAGTTGTTTTGCTCATTTCCTAAAAACTATGGCACTTCAAGCAAAACTATTTCAATGGAAGTTTTCCACCATGTCCATCTTTATACCATGTAAGTTATGTGCAAATCGGTGAACATTTATATTTTCAACTTTACCAATGTTGTACACACCCTTTAAAGAGTCTTGTTGTCCCATCCAGTTCGTAAAAATATATTATATACATTTACATGTTAAAAATCTCACAAAATAACAAAGGTTTTGTTGTGTACACTGAAATTGAGCTATTGTTTGAGGTTCCCGGCTGGCTTTGAGCCAAGACTTGACATAATCTCACTTTTTTTCACCCCAGGAAGAATTTTCGATTAGTATTTCCGGAGTGAGAATAAGATAAGGTGGCAAATAAAAAAAATAAAAAAAACATTATGTGATGACGTCATGATATTATCTCAATCTTTACTGATGTCATGTCCCTGTCTGTGGCAATACCGAAATTCAGCTAAATAAAGGTATGTAGATACTTGGTTAAAAATCTGCACCTTTGAAGTGATGTCATAAAACAGAGGATGACATCATTATGACACTCTCTGGGATACAACATCACTGTAATGAGAACCAAGTTCATGCTAAGTTTGATTAATTTGATTATCTGAGGTTGTTTGATTGCCAAAATGCTGTATTTAAAAAATGTTTTACAGGATCTTCTTTTAACCACAGCAGAAAAAGGGTAAATTAAATTTTTAAAAAATTACTTATTTTGTTTTTTTCCAAATGCAGAGAATAAAAACTTTAGGGTCACATGACTCTATCCAAGAATAAATGGACATTTCATCAAGTTCTTATTTTGTTTATCTTCTTTATTTTGGGGATGTCCAAAAAATGTTTTTAGATAAAACTGAAAGTCTTAGGGTCTGCTTTATTTCATTGCGACATTTGAGGCTCAATAAAATACCGAATTGGGGAAATCCACAACCAAGGACTAATCGACTCCAGCCACCCATATCAATGCAAGATACACCAGGATTGTACAAATGTATTCACCCATTATCAAGCATGATCACCAGGATCTTGAAAGTCTCTCAGCCCATGATTTGGGTCTATTTTACAAAGTGACGTTAGTTTTACAGGATCTTCTTTTAACCACAGCAGAAAAAGGGTAAATTAAATAAAAACAAATTACTTCTTTTGGTTTTTTTCCAATGCAGAGAAAAAAACTTTAGGGTCACATGACTATCCAAGAATAAATGGACATTTCATCAAGTTCTTATTTTGTTTATCTTCTTTATTTTTATTTTTTTTTTGGGGGGGATGTCCAAAAAATGTTTTTAGATAAAACTGAAAGTCTTAGGGTCTGCTTTGTTTTATTGCGACATTTGAGGCTCAATAAAATACTGAATTGGGGAAATCCTCAACCAAGGACTAATCGACTCCAGCCACCCATATCAATGCAAGATACACCAGGATTGTACAAATGTATTCAGTAAGCATGATCACCAGGATCTTGAAAGTCTCTCAGCCCATGATTTGGGACAATTTTACAAAATAAGATGCTTTTTTTTACTGGAATCACTGATTACATTTTAGTAAAAACGTTGGGCTGTTCCTCCTTCCAAGTTCCAATAAAGTCAACTACTAAATACTCTGAGTGAGGTTGCACCCACCACCCAGATTCCACCACTAAGATTAATGTTTGAGAAGTTGGTCTGCTTGTCCTTTGGAAAATTGATTCTAATTTGTTCAATTTTCTTTTGGAACCAGGGGTGGTATACAAATTGTCATTGTTCCAAAATATTAGTTTATTACTTTTCACCTGTGTGCCAACATGCAATACAAAGAGACAGCAACTGGAGGGAAAACATATCAACACATTTCAGGTCTTGTACAGTTGAATTGCAGACTAAAGCCAGAGAAGGGGACTGCTGTTCAATGGTGTTCCAACGCCACATGTCCATTTTGTATCTGAAGAGCAAAGTAGAACATTAAGTTTAAATTTTGTAAATTAATTTATTATATTTATGACTCATTTACCAGTTCCTTATTCACCCAATTAATCCACTCAGCTAATTCACTGAGAGGTTGTTTCAACTAAAAACAATAAATAAAATAAATAACTGTCCGCATAAAATAACCTGAAAGTTTATTTCATGTGGTTAAAATTAAATTTTCTGGATCAAACTGCAATTCTTAAGGTCTGTTTGATTTTGTTGCCACAATAAAATGCTGAATTGGGGAAATCCCTAACTAAAGAATAATCAACTCCAGCCACCCATATCAATGCAAGATACACCAGGATTGTACAAATGTACTGTTTGTAACACTCCCCTACTTTTGGAAAACTTTCTTTTATCAAAATATTTCTATGATTGCCAAAATATGTTTTTGGCTATCACTTCTCTTTGTCATATGAACCTATAATGTTATAGAGTATAAACTCACCTGGTTGAATCCGTATTTCAGAAGCCCATACTCAACAAATTTCAAATACAAAGGGTCGTTTATGTACTGCATTTTATGTTTTGAAGAAGCACTAGGTTGAGAAGAAGCAGGTTGAAAGGAAGCAGGTTGAGAGGATGAACTGTCTTGAAATGGAGGTAATGAACAGGATGTAATCTCCAGTGAAGCCTCAGTAGTACTGCAAGTATGGATCTTCTTCCCAGAAGGGAGTTGTAGGGGAGGCAAGGATCTCTTTGACTTCTGTTTCAGTTTTCTTTTCTTCCTATGTTCGACTAAACAAAGCTGGGCATGTTTACCCATGACTATTGAGTAGTTGCACATCCAACCTAGCGCAGAAATGTTACAGGAAGTAAATCATTTTAAGCTAATATGGAATAAAGGGAGGGGCGGGGACAGTGTCAAGGGAGGGGGCTAGACAACACACTAGGACATTTGAGGTGAGGACAATATATAATATTTGCGACAATATTTCCCAAAATATAAATTGTGAATATTTGCGGTTCAGGCAAATATTGTTAATATTCATACTAAGAATTCCATAAAGATCTCCGAATATGCACATGACATAGGTCTTCACAGACGGAGTCAGCACAAGTGACAATTTCCATTTTTTATTTTGTCAGTTCAATTGAAAAAATGTTTCTCATTGACTTATGACAATTCTGAACCCAGCAGTCATGAATTCATGACATAAGGAATATTTAAACAACGCTTTAGCTTCTGCCACCACTCATGAGGTATGAACATGAACAAAAATGTCATATCATTTTTTGCAATTGCAGGGAAACTTCGTATCCTAGACTTTGTTGCTATTAAACACTGGATTCAAATCTAGGCTCAGGTGTCAGAACATATCATGGGTTGAGATGTCGGCAACATACAGAGTCAGTAGCCTACATTCAGCATGTTCAGTGGCATATTGGGTGCCGGAACATAGGGGTGTATGTTAACCGTCTTAAAAATTTATGTCACAATTTAGGACTACATCTATGATGATCAATCAATGGCGTCGTTTCTTTTTAAATAATAATGGGCTATCCTTTGATTAGTGATTAGCTATTTTTATAGAGCTACAGGAGCTAGGCCTGTATAGCTGGCATAGGGGGGTTCTTACGTCATGTACGGGCGGTGGTTATACACCAAAAAATGCCCGGCCCCGCAGGTACTTCAGCTGGGACTGTGTAACAGTAACACGTTTGTAACACTTAACAAAATTACATTCCGGCCAAGTCCCCGCTATCCCCGGGTCCTGGACCAGGGGGCAGGGGTAGTGGTGTGTGTTTAACGCTAAATTAATTATAAAACCAAAAGGCCCATGTCTGATTATATGAAGGCGGAGCCTGGAATGGAAGTGGAAGTGAACTCTCTGTATCTGTTCGCTACAGAACTAGTTAGGCTAGTAGTAGGCTAGTACCTACTAGTGTGCAAACTCCATCTGGTTGGATTTCCAGCACAGGGCGCCGACGCAAAGCAAGGCAGCAAGCTTTTTTAGTGGAAGTGGGAGGGTCTTTCCTCCAAAAGCAATAAATCCATGTACTTACATTATCTTATGCTGTGGGTAGGTTCAACTTCAAGTTCAAGTGATTAAGTTTAATTGTTGATTAACGTTTAGCTTAAAACGACTGGAGCTGTACTGAGACTGAGACAGTGAGAGTGAGACGCCAGACGAGTAATGAATGTTGACACTACGGACGGACGGTATGGCGCGAAAATTTGCAGCTTGGTCGGGAGTCGACTATACACATCCAACAGTGCGTGTAGACATATGTTTTGAAATGGGAACAAGACGGCAGTCTGGTTGTCATGCAGTTTGTTCGTGCACCATGATGTTGAGCGCAATTTTTGAAAGGGACATTTTCAAAATTCATAAGGACAAAATTTGTATTGACCTGCCAAATTAAAAATGTGTCTGCGCGAATTAAAAAATATCACTTTACATTGCGCTCATCGGCACAAAGAGCCTTTTCGAAACGGCTTGGGCGAAAGATAGTGTGTGCATGGGGGGTGTGTGTGTGTATTGGGGGTGGGGTGAGAGAAATGCCCAATATAGACTAATCATTATGGACTGATCCAATTTCTGCTTAAGCACAAAAAGTAGCTAAGCACAACAAATTTATGCTTACCAGAATGAGGTTACCAGCCAAACTACCATGTCACATGTACAATTTGTGACTGGTATCCTGCTCATTTCTGCTTAGCAGAAAATTGTTAAGCAATATTTTCTGCTTAAGCAGCTCTATGAAATTGGGCCGTGGTCCGCCATTACTCGGACGCTCATACTCTCCCCTACGCGTAATGCACACGCTTTAACTTGCGTCACAGATCACGCTGGCGTTCTGTACTGTCGTGTCAACATCAGTGGTCGGAGATGTCCTCGGTGGTCAAATAAATTTATGCAGGGCATAAAAGCATCCCAGTAATGGCGGAACACACTGGAACATTACATTCCAACTTGGATCGGTCTATAACACCCCTCACAAAGATGCCTTTCGATTGCTTCAGAGTGAATAAACATAGTACTTTCTCCTTAGCAACCGATGTACTTCGCTCAACCCGACTACTGCTAGACCAATGGCAACAAGTATACAATGCCCAAAACAACCGCACCTTCATGGAACTAAGTTTATGCACAATGATGTATTGGTGTTGTAATATGAAACAAAGAATTACTGCTTTTAATTTACTATTAAAAATTAGGACACCCGAGGTGACCCCTGGAACAGTAAAACATCATCTCAAAACGTCAATATTTGTAGAAATTGTCATTCAGTCTCCGGGAAAAGAGACAGTTCACAAAGCAAAACCTCAAAATGAATATGTCTGAAATATATCCACTCAATAGCAGAGCCTAGTACCAGTTTGTACCAGTTTACCAGTGGGAAGAATTCACCTTCTTACCCCTTTCCTTTTATTTTCCCACTATCCTCTAACTAAAAAATTGCCCTTTTCCTTAAAAACAGAAGAGAAAATAAGACAAAACTACTTTTTTTTTGCAATGAGCAAGCCTTGATGAAGGCTGCACTTTTAATAGTAAAAAGTTCAAAACAAATAATTCCAAATTTCAACAAGCAGTTTAATTACTTAAATTTCAACTACAAACTAGTACAAATTAGAGTCTTGCCCTTAAACATTGGAAAAGGAAAGTCTGTATAATTGAACCTTTTCAATAAAGATTACTTTTTCTTCTTTGTTTATGCTACAACAAATAAATTTTAATATATTTAAAATTTATAATAAAAAAAAATAAATAAAAAAATAATTCCCTAATTTCAGGGAAGGTACTGTTCGAAAAATGAGCTAAATCAATTACTAGTCCAGAAATGGGGTTTGTGGTAGACAGTTTGATTTTGACATTATTGCATTATCATCAACAGATACCCTTTGCACTATTATTGCACAGAAACCCTTTGCACTATTGTTGCACAGAAACCCTTTGCACTATTATTGCACAGAAAATAAAATTAAACTGCAACAAAATTTTACAGATGAATAAATAGATCAATATCACTCTGCACTAGTGCTAAAAAATACAGGTAAGTACCCAGATCTTAGACAACGCGTCGCATTTCACAGACTTGTGTTTAAGGATCATGTGCTTGTACTCATGGTGTAATCTGTGTGTCATCCATGTTGCAGGAATTGCGTGAGTGGTATAATTTTTTTCTAACGTCTGGGTATTTTCTGCAACAGTGACATCCTAAGTGCGGAGTGCTATTGAACAGACAAGATTTGCTTTTTCATCTGAAGTCAAAAAAAATAACAGGAAAAAGTTGCTATTATATGCTGAAAACAGTAGAAAAAATATCAACTTTTTAAATTGAATTTCACACTTTGCCTGCTGTATAGTGTTGAACAGTAACTAACTTGTTTTAACACTAACTCGATTCATAAAACTTTAAATACAAATGGTATTATTTTGAGCATGGTTGAACTCTCTCTCTGATCTCTGTAGTAAGGTTTAATGTAACACCACGATCTCTATCATGTACGCTCCTACTATTTCTTGAAAAGCATCCAATCAACACTGTACCAAATGGTGCTATTTTACCAGATCATGTATGACATTAATACAGTGGACTGACATCAAGAGTGTGCTAACTGATGGTCAACTTTCAAAAGGTTAATATTCTTACAAAACAAGACCTTTACAAGAATGCAAACATTAATTCACAACTGCAAATTGATTTATAAAACTTCAAATATAAGTAAAGGTAGTGACAACAGTACAGCAAATCAAGTATGCCAATATTATGTGGGAGTGTCTCCATAATGTAACCTCCCCAACTCTCAAGTGTCTCCTTCTGGTACTTTGACAAACTGCACTTGAATGAAGTATGATACATTAATGATATTATAGCGTTTAATTTCATGGTTCAAATACAATCTCATTAAGTTAGCATTATCACAATGTAACGATCATTCTATCAAGTCTGCTGCTAATAATTCTTGAAAAGCATCCATTCCCTTTTGTGCCAACTGCCCTTTGCCCTGCTCATTTATGAAATTGTTGAGGACAGAATCCAAGTATTGATGATTAATCAGAAATTTTGATCTTGAAGGAGCTTAATCAGATGACTATTTACTATACTGTGACTGGACCCTTCAAGTTCTTACATGCGAGTTAATTTTTTTATTTCAGATTGTAGGAAATAAGTTTCACAGCAAGATGATTGTCTTTAATTTACTACTCACACTGTTGTGGGGTGACATGAAAACTTCATCAGGTGAAAAGTATTTCCATTGCTCTGCATGGAGAAAAGACATGCTTAAAGTTCTGTTACACAATTGTAGCGTTTGGTGACTTCCACCTCATTTTCAAATATTGGGTCAGTTTTATGAGATCTTTAAGAATCCACAAATTCATACAACTACAAATTGGAATTTAGACCTTCAGATAATGGCATAATTTTGTGTTGTGTAAGGAAATGCTTACGCTGTTTATGCATGGAAACTTTCGTTTCCCTTAAAAGTCTTTGGGTCTAACAGTGATAGTCAGTTAAAATGTCTAAGCAGTAAATCACACATCAATTGAGCAATACCATTAGACTAAAGTTAGGTGACAACAGTACAGCAAATCAAGTATGCCAATATTATGTGGAAGTGTCTCCATAATGTAACCTCCCCAACTCTCAAGTGTCTCCTTATGGTACTTTGACAAACTGCACTGGAATGAAGTATGATCCATTGATGATATGCAATGAAATGTTGAGGCTTTTTGTATGGGTCAGATATGGATACTTTTTTCATCAGAAAGTTGAAAAATATTTCATTTATCATGGAAGCGCTGCTCATTAAAACACTAATTTCAAAACAGCAAGTTACTCATTTCCAGCCCATTAAAAGAGCTTACCTACCGAAGGTTATTAGTAAATATTTAAAAAGACAACTGTTGACCCGCTCCTATACTAAGGTTACCTGTTCAACGAAAAAGACAGATACTAAAGTTCATATCTCAAAGAGACATGTGATCCACAAGTAAATACATGTGGGCCATGATCAGGTGCACTGCTTTTGTTATAATAATCTCAACGTCAAATAACATCATTTCAAAACTATTCTCAACAAGTAGGATTTGAAACTTTGCATGGTTGAAATACAATCTAGTGAGGTTTGCGGTGAGACCATGTTGTAATAATCTCTCTTGTGAGTTGTGGTGGTTCTGAAAAGAACTCTTGGTTTCAACTCAACATTTTGATCTTTATGCTCTGATTGTCTTCAGGAGAATAGCTGGACTCTGATGATGCAACTGCTTTAGTACTGCATGGTGCATTAGCCTGATGATGCATGAAGGCAGGAACTTGCGCTCTGTGATGCATGGGGAAAGTTGAAAGCTTGAAGTGGCGTGTGTGAAGTGTAGCTCACTAACCTGTGTCAGTAACAAAGAGGGCCTACAGGGCTGATGGTGTGAAAGACCCAAGGCAGCCTAATAGATAGGGGGGACCTAGGAGAAGGGACTAAGGAGCCTATGGAGTGACTGTGGATAATGTAGGTGATCCACTGGTTGGGAGGATTGGGACCCAGATGTCACTAATGTTGGAGACCAATGTCTTGAGGTATGGTGTCGTGCTTGTAGATCTCGAGCCTCTCTGATACGTCTTGGGTGCCAAGCCTTGATGTAACCTTGGGTAAAGCAGACCCTTTGGTCAGGAGGGAGGGGCTTGCTGGTCTTGACTTGCAAGCCCTCAGTCTGTTTACCATACATACATGTAGGTCCCCCTCTCACATTCTCCAGCGTATCTTCAAGCAAGCAGAATCAAGGTATATCACTCAGCTCCCAGGAAATTTCACTGTCCCTACAGTCACACGAGGACAAGCAAGATCCCTCAACCCATGCAGGAGTTTACCGCATTCCCTGTGAATGTGGTAAAGTTTATGTCGTGGGAAACCAGACGTAACCTTCCCACCATACTCGAGGAACACCGAGTGCACGGACGGAGGGGAGACTTTGAGAAGTCAGCTATTGTGAAGCACTCACACATCACAGACCACCAAGTAGACTGGGATGCAGCCGGACTCATCGCTCCCATCAAGGCTTCTTTTGGCACCCAAGATGTATCAGAGAGGCTCGAGATCTACATAAACTTTACTGCCACAGGTTAGTGAGCTACACTTCACACACGCCACTTCAAGCTTTCAACTTTCCCCATGCATCACAGAGCGCAAGTTCCTGCCTTCATGCATCATCAGGCTAATGCACCATGCAGTACTAAAGCAGTTGCATCATCAGAGTCCAGCTATTCTCCTGAAGACAATCAGAGCATAAAGATCAAAATGTTGAGTTGAAACCAAAGGTTCTTTTCAGAACCACCACAACTCACAAGATACATTATTACATGGTGTCATCGCAAACTTCACTAGATGATTCAAAACAAGAACAATTAGAATTAACTGTCAGCTAAAAAGTTTTATAAACATTAAACAATACTTAGTCATAACATTAATTTTTATGCAAGTGCAAAGTAAATTGACAATCAATTTTTTTGTCGGCAATAAGAAATACAGTATGCTCATGGGACACCTTATGCTGTGGTCAATTCCCAGCTATCATTAAGTCAGAATGACTGCCGACAAGTGGACACAGCAGACCTGAGTATCTTTCCTATGCACCAAGTTTGCTTGAAGATAAATATGTACCATATGCTATTTGGTCTACAGCATACATGTAGAATCATATGAGATTCAGACATACTACACCCTTTTTAATATACTCCCCACACAGATCCTTGTGACTTGATTACCTCAAGTCATACTTCATTCTACCATATTTCAAGACCTATATCACACCCTGTTCTGTTTAATTTCGCTATCATAAGCATGCTCATGCAATGTGAAAAAATGGGCCATCTAGTGAAACCTGCACGGATTAATTTTAGAACAGTGCACATATAAGTTTTCAATGCTCAATTAGCCCATCGTTTCAAACATAATCGTTCCTGCCCATTCATCCAAACGAAGCAAGGTTGTGTCAGGGCAGACAATGTTGGTATCTATAGAGTACAGTCTTCTGCGTTATTTATAAGGGCTTCTTAGAATTTTCATTTCAAATGAGAATAATCTACGAGGTATATCAAACAAAATTTGAATACATTTTGTTTATGCAGTGCAGCAGATGATAATCAATCAGTTATACATGGCTTTCCCAATTCACAAGGCTTTTCCCATTTCACAAGGTTATGCCTAATGAAAGGGAGGAGTAAAATAATTATATCTGATTATGTTCTGCCGTAATGCACTAACATGCATTCAATATTTGTAAAGTCTTCCACCAGTGCTCCATGTACCTGGCATATTTGAGGCAAGCCCTCAAAGATGCGGAAGCTGTACTGTATTTAACTGAAACTGTCCTCTCGTTTTTTAACTAGGCGCTGCCATTTTACCTTTTCATTCATAACTTTATTGCGGACTGCCTCCCAAGTGTACATCAAGTGGTGAGTTTGCAGAAATGTCTGAATTTCTTGTCTCCCTGCATAAAGGGCAAATGGATGAAACACTACATTTCAAAAGAAATATGATGCTATTTATTTTATCAAGCAATCAGTTTGGCAATTTACATATTTAAAAATACTGCCAAACAATAATTCAAATAAAAAAAAATACACAATATTTTTTTGAAAATCTGTTTCTGTTTTTTGTCAAATAAAGGATCCCACTAAGCAAAAGAAATCTTACTTTTGTTTTAAAAACTAAATTGTTTGAAACAATGCTAAAGATACTGACCTGGGATGGACCTGGAGGACACTCCTTTGATTATGTCATGGAAATGCCCGGCGACCAAAGTTGCACCAGCTTTGGTCCATCTTGTGTAGTTCCGGGCTGCAAGCAAAACAATCAAAAGTTTATCACACTACAGATGACAACAAGCGGTGGAAATCCTTATTAATCTGGCTTTTGGGTCGTGCAATACAAAATATATTTTTTCAAATTTTAATCGTTACAGCATTATCACACGATGCAATCATGCAACCATCTGGAACGTACAATTTTGAAAATAAACAATTATGTCATCACTGACAACTTGGATCATGAAAACGATGAGGGTAGCTTGCCCCTAACAAGCTTTGCTTTAATTTTCCAGGCAATTTTTCACTTTAGACAACTGCATATAATATGCAGCTGCAGGCAGTCTGCAGGCATCTGCATATCTCAACATACTTCAATCTACAGGGTGAGTAAAAAAGGTACACCAGATTTGATAGCCAAATAGTAATCCAATATTAAACTAGCCGACAGCCTTCACTTCCAATATGCATGAACATGTACTTATTTTTCCATTAACCCTACCTAGCCTGCACATTGAACTTAATGAAACAAAAGTACTCTAAGAATATGTTACAGGTTAAAGACCAAACACAATGCCCCCACCACCCCTCTCCATTTTTTAACATCATGCATTTATAAGTACATTACCTTAATGCCGGATTTTAAAACTTTTCTTGTATTGTAAAAAAAAAAAAAAATTCGCGGCGAAAAAACACTCCACAGAAAAGCCGTCCAGAAACATAAGCACCTGTAACCGATGGTGGCAGCAAAC
>JAUELU010088929.1:0-14454 GCA_032357145.1 Evasterias troschelii
GGAGAGGGGGGGGGGGGCAAGGAGACTTCCCATCACCCCGTGATCCTATCATCTGGAAAATTTGAACTGTCGACAGGGTGGACTTAAATGCCAAGCGGCCGCGCCGGCAAATAACAAGCAAATTGGGATCACCCACGGTAGACTGGAAATACACAAGGCAGCGAAATAACATATTCGGGTTAAATGGTAAGAGTTAAAACTGGTGACATTATTTGACTTGACAAACCAGCCAAGCGCGATGAAACGATGGCAAATGATACCCACAAGAATGTGTTTGCGGGCCCGAGCTGATTTAAAGAGGACAGACATACATTTCTTGTCCTTTTAAAAAAGTACATTCAGTCCTATCCTCAATCAATACACCAAAGTGAAAACAACCAAATTTGCTTTTTACTTCGTAAGAGATTTGTGAACGTTCCTACACGTATCCGAATGCGGCAGTCGAATGAGGCAACGCCCCTGTTTTTTTTTTGTTTTTTGTTTTTTTTTGGTTTTTTTTTTTTTTGGGGGGGGGTGTCTGAATGCTATTTTCTCAACTTTGCAGTAAGTCATACAAAAATGTAATATCTAGTGTAAGATTAATAATAGGCGATGTTCCGGATATAACTCAAATAAATGAGATAAACAGCTAAATAAATAACAGCTAAAGAACCATTTAATTTTCAAGCACTGCTGCACTGTGCGTAACCCTCTATAGGTAATCGTAAAGATGCGCCACCAACGAGCGGCAACCCAGGGCAACACAATACACGACCATACAGTGGCATACTTCGGTATCGGAGCATAGAGAGAGGTCCTTTCTCTAATGATCGGAGTTAAGCTTGAAAACTACTCAAGCACGGCAATCTGTTTGTTAGAGGAGAAGTAACTCGACTAACGAGCCAGTCGCCTTCAATATTACGAGCTCGAAATTGAAACTGATTAAGAAAACAGAAACAGTTTTTGCTTCTGGTCTGCCAATTTTGTCTCTCTACGAAAAATGTGTATTATCCAAGCATTGATCCATAGGGTATTACTGTAAGTTATGGAAATACCCGGTCTACAACATTACAGCCACATTGGATTATGTAAAGTAGTCAATCTTTCGGCGTAACTGTGGGGGGAGGGGGGGGGGGGTTGGTAGGCAAACTGGGCAAAGGGCAGCCCCGCTGGTAACCGGTATGCCATCGATGGTCCTTCATCGAAAACGAGGGAATGTCGAAAGATCCGATGTAAATGTCACAAAACATAAAAATTAAACACGCAAGAGAAAAGGGTAAACTTTTCTGAAAAGTCACGTTTTCTATAGTGACAGGAACTAACAAATTTCTCCGATCTGTTGTTTTAACGTTAATTAATCGTTACAAATTACCCAGCCACAAGTGGCAGTTTAGAAAACAAAGGCGATTTTACATCTAGCCCCTCGTAACCGACTGGAACGGTATTCCGTTACCCCCGCTGGTAACAATACGCGATCCAAAGACATCAAGGCATTATTCAAGATGCAGTTTCATACGCACTGGCAATTATTGGATATAATCACGAGTTGAAATCGGGACTATTCCATTTCACCTGGCGAAAGCCAAGTGGAATGGAAAAGCCAGATTGCGATGAGTGATTATATTCTGCAACAGTGCATAAACTGAATGCATTTAATAGTTGTTTTATATAACTGACCCTAAACCTTCGCCCTTGCCTCGTTTGGACAAACGGGCGGGGAACGATTGTTTTTGGAACGACGCTGCGAAGCGTCCAATAATTATCCATATTGGACTCCAATGTAAATTTTTGGAGCGTTTGGCTGATATTAAATAGGGCAAATGCCAAAAATAGTGGATGACACGCGATGACCATGTTATGTGTAAAAACGATGTTGTGGGGCGATGACAAAAATTGTAAAATCTCGTCAAAATTCGAGTGTTTCGGGATTTACCAATTAATTTTGGGCGATATGACTGTTTACGCAGAAGTAGTTTGGTCTCTGGTACCGTTCAATTTTCAATGTGTCAAAATAATATAACCTCTGTACTAATTCAAGCTACACCACTGTGAAATATTTAAACAGCAACATATTTAGTTTAGAAAGGACCGGTGTCTTTGTCAAGTGTACACAGAGTGTAACCACATTCTAGTCTGGTCCCCATCCTGTACAAGGAGCATGATTGTATCAAGTGTTGTCGTTTATCGGTTCACCAGTCTGTCTTGATGTTGACCCAACAAAAACTAACAAACACGTGGAAGCTTAAGCTCGATCGGCTGTTGGAGCCATGAAGAAAACAAAAATAAATAAAAAATATTTTCAATGTTTTCAAACATCGAGTTTTCTCGAAAAATACACAATGTATAGCATTTCTAGCAATATTAATTCGAGGGAACTGTCCTACCATGACCATCTCTATACCACGTTGTGTGCAAATCTATGTGAACATTTAAATGTTTACTTTTGTCTTATGAAATGCACAACCCTTTAATAGATGGATCAAATAACATTTAAATGTAACTGCTAATTGAAAGTGATCTTTGCACAAGCTGTTTATGGTCGAGTCTGTACTCCAGACGATATACAGGAAATGAAAGATAGAACAAGCTGACAAACCAAATGGCCCTGCCTGATGTACTATGTTACAATTAATGCACCACCCATCACACACTCAGTATAAGTAAACAACACAAATATCCCCGCATCTCAATTACACACATCTCGTCTATACTTGATGTATTTCTAACCCGCAAAGTTGTAACCCGATCCCCACTTTCTCCTGAGCCCCAACCCCCCCCCCTTTCCAGTAAACAGAAAACACCATTAATACAAAGAGAGTGAGCGACGATAATCTCAAAGATTTGAGTGTGGAATATGATTTGAATTGGACGCTGACAAAGGGTAGCACGTTCTCGTCAAGTGCGGAGACCCTCCCCAGGGGTGGGCAGACAACCTTAAATGTCATGAACGAAACTGTAATCCAATGGCTTACGATCAATTTTCTCATTGCTTCTGACAATGTGTTCATTTCTCAAAACACAAAGGGCTTCAAACTGTAAGTTTTAATTGTTCGGTGTAAAGACACCGGGTGGGGAAAGAGGCTTCAACCGCCACCTCTGCATGCCTACTTAGCCGATTTGTCAAAACAACAATAGTCTGGTTGCCAACTTTGGTCGTGATATACAACCCAAATTGGTATAATTAAAGATCGAACAGGTCAGTAGAGCCTGGGGAATCATCCCACTTCTCACAAACACAGTTTTGGCCTGTAGCCACACTGGAGTGTGAGGGTGGATCTGAAGCTGGCTAAAATCCAGGTTTTTGTTATAACAAATAACAAATAAAAAGGGGTTACGAAAGTATCAAGAAGCAATGACGAAAACCTAAAACGAAATTAAGATTCGTTTGTACGCGGTGCAAAATTTAAAAGTGTAAAATAGCTGTCAAACGGAAAAGTGCCCTTGCGGTGGGTTCGACCGAGATCGTATTTACGCCTCCTATCAAAGTCAACGCTGCGCAGCGGGGTTCACAAACGTACACATTACTGAAACTGTCAAAAGTTTTACATACCTGCTTGAAGTTGGAGACGGTATGATATTGTAAAAGTTGGTGGAGAGTGGAGGGAGGTTGAAGAAAGAAGATCCACACTGGGTTGTCTGTGCATGGGTGTTATTGCGAAGAAGCAATAAACCCGTCCAGTGCTCAGCTGGCCGGGGAATAATTGTCCAAAGGTAGAGTCGAGAGTTGTTGAATCACTTTGTTCTTGCCACCGCAGTTCACTATAAAGTGAGCAACGACACCGCGGTGCTATACTGACCTAACATACACCGGTAAGAAGACCTAATACTACTGTGTAGCGGTGATACGTTTTCGCTGCTCTCCACTGGCTGCCTTGGGTTTGCATTTAGCTCCGTGCGTGCCTTCGGTGGCTTTTCTGTTGACAGCAGAGGGCGCACTGACATTTACGGATACTCACCGCCGAAGGCAGTGGCATTGACAATTATTATTTACCTCATGACGATCCTGGAGTCGTGATGACTTCTTCCACTCACTTTAAAGACAGGTGCCTTCAAAAAGGCCTCTGTGACCCTTAGGCGGGCCCCTTTGATTGCAAGCGGTGGTCCGATTTGCCTTAAATGCACACTAGATAGTTCCCTTCGTAATAGTCACATAATGACTTAGTTTCCCACTGCATTTGTGTGACTTGAACTTAAATTGGCATTATTTGTATGTACAAAACAAAGTCATAATAAATGAAGTCGATAATCTTTTTTGACCGTTTCATAATTTTTACAAATTTCAACTTCAACAGCCAAGTACAAATTGAATTACTACTGGAGGCTTGAGTCATTATATTTTGATAAAAAAGGCGTCGAAAGGAACAGTGTTCCAATTCTTTGACAGCGTGGTCATTTTTGTTATTGCATTTACGTATGAAAACATTGTGTAAAGAAATAAAGTCACTTTATTTCTTGTAATTGAAAATAATCAAAAAACATACCAAGGGGTGGAATTCCAATGCCATCTTCGGAAACGTGACCGGTCTTGGATCAGTAGAAGATATTGCCAGGGCTTGTTTTTACAGACAAGAAATCTCCACCAAGAAGCTAGCCTGCAAGGCAACAAACACAAAGTAACTATATGAGAATTAAATATCTGGCGAAACAAGAACATATTTTAAACAGATAAATGTGTCAAATGTGAAATAACGCAAGCTGTCACCCGTATCATAGGATCCAACGACTGGGGCAATCTTTCCGTAGCTCATTAGCTCAACGAGTTATTACTGTTCGGTATATTCTATTATAGACGGGCTTCAGACAGCAGGTTGTCTCTCAGAGGGAAACAAATGAAGTTTCCTGGCGTTGGCCCTGATGCCACGCGGCTGTCTTATTATAACAGAATCGTACCGTAACTTGTTTAAAGATACTGCCATAGATTGATAAATACTCCAAAAATAAATGACCATAATCATACACAAACTTGATTGGTGAGAAGCATTGCATGCAGCTGTTGATAGTATTAACTAATTTGAGAAAGGATTCTCTTCAAGGTAATATGATTTGTATAATTTGTGTCAAAAAACCCCAAAACATTTGATTGTGAGAAGCATTCCGGCAATGGGGCTGGTGTCCGTTCGCGAGAGCTGCAGCTAGAGAAGCAGTTGAGTAACCGCCGTCACCTCACTAAACGAGGACGGATTTGACGTTCTTGTGTAAATATGAAATTATTGTTGCTGTTTTATAAGCGAGTAGACACTGTATTATTCAGCTGAAACTGTCACAAGTGACTTTTACCGTATCTTTCTTTATAATTGTTCTTATAAATCCTACCTTTAAAGGGATAATGGTTTGCTTTTTGGAAGCTTAGGGTATAATCAGTTTCCTTCATAGCTTTCAATAAACGAACCATCCAACCAACGTGGGAACAACTTCATCTAATTAATAGTGGTCCTCTTTTACTATTACTAGTATTAGTGAGCTCCTGTGCACGGGAATATACCAAGCGAAATAAGCAATGTTGATTTTAAGGGCCTTTATTGCTGTACGTTCTTAACTAAGTCAGCCGGAGCTTTTCATATGGATGATCAGTGGGTGTTGCTGTTATTGTTGTTGTTGATGTTGTTGTTTTTGTTGTCTACATTTTCTGACCATTCATACTTTTTTTCTTTATAGAATTTTTTTTTAAAGTGCTGATAGAAACACTTCGTATAAAGCGCTATATTTTTTTATTATTATTAGACTCAGTTCTGGAAAATGACATCATTGCAGTTTGCTATTTGAAAACCACAAAGCCTGGACTGGCTGTTAGATCAACTTCTTATTACGAGGGGGAAAAAGACTGAGCACGCTGAAGTATATAGTTTGGAGTGCTTGATAGTCCCTGTATAAAGTGATGAAACATTTGCCAATCTATTCTGATTTGTAAGTTGTTGATGTCAAACAAGGCAACGCAGTCTTTGATTTATTCTGATATTCAACGGCTATAAATATAGCTCAGCTTCAAACTTAAAACAGAAAATAAAATACAAAATCACCCAAAGCGTATTCCTTAAAACATGATAATCAATTTTCCCTCGATGGTACCTCCAAACAATAATTATTGAACCCTTCAAACTACAGTTAATTTCTTTTATTTGTTTTGTAAAGAAAATTAAGATCAGTTTGTCAGAAACTTGCTAAAAATCGAACGGGACTTTGGCCTTATCACCTTTTCAGCTGGCATAGACGCAAGTATGGTGGCCCTGAAGGGACATCGCCTATCGCATATGTGTGCGCACACGTATGCGCACACCTTTGCGATATGCGATGTCCCTTCAGGGCCACCATACGCAAGCTTTATGTCCGACTTGATCAACAAGTGATTGATGATTAGCATTACTTAGAGGCCTGGGCACGAAACACGTTTCCAAGTGGCTTTTAACAATCCACTTGTTACCGGTTCTCTTTTGGGGTGATACACATACTTGGTGATCTACATTTAATACCAGACCAGTGCTCCAATATCATTCGATAACCACAGTCATCATTGATGTCCCTATTTCACAAGACAAATATCTCCCCCAAGTCAATCGCATCCGAACAAACAACTCCAAGACTGGAAGTTTCCGACCGGGATTTTTGTAACTACCTATTTTCACTTCGATTGTTTGCCAAAGGAAAGTCAATCCTTTTAAGAATGTTTGAACGCATTTTGTAGAAATTGTTGGTCATTATCATAACATGTTGGGATTCGGTTGACAGGTTTTATTTCGCTCTTGTGAGTTCGAGTTTTTGTGGGGGGTCGAGCATTACATGAACACCTGCTAGTTTTTTGTTTTATGCTATTGGGTTTTTTTTTTTGACAAAACCTGACCCGACATTTTATTAAAGACTGTTATTTCAAGGATGCGAGACTAGCCTTATCTCAAGGCGGTCGCAGTTTTCGCCCCGAAAAAAGACTGCGTAAACCCACACACTGCGTAGTGCATCACACTGAGCACGAGGCCCATACTACTACTGTGCGTAGGTCATCCGCACTCGTACTGTCCCATAGAGTCCACGTATAATTATATCTCGCACCACGCAAGCACTGCGTATACGTACACTTGCATGTGCAGACTGAGACCGTACGTAGCTAGGGCGGGAATCACAATAGCGCAAAGGGAAAACGAACTAAACAAAAAACAAATAAATAAACGAAATTAAAACTCCAACTCCTTGGTCAAGTCTTACACGAGACAGATTCTTCTGTGACTGATTTGATTAGAGAAAGGAAAAAAACCTGTCTCTTTATAAGCTGGTATAAGGGTGAGGATGGAGTCTGTTCTATACCTCATTCTGTTAATTAATCAAATTTTTTAATTTGTAAAAAGTTGAAAATGAGATGATTGCAAGCTCAGCCTGTCGATTCTGTCCTTGGGTTCCAGTGAGACCGGCTTCTGCTGCCGTTGGGTTGTTTGTTTGTTTGTTGGTTGGGTTGTTGGGTTGTTTGTTTGTTTTTTTGTTGGGTTGTTTGTTGTTTGTGATTTATATTGTGGGTAAGCATCCAGAAGTCGGATCACTTGAACCCGCATAAAACAGGGGGGTGGGAAAGCACACACAAATGTATACACAAATAAACAAACAAATAATTTCATGAATGAAAATATAAATGCCACAAAGAAAAGCAAGCACATAGTAACACCCTAGGATAAAATTACATTAAAATGCATTAAAAAATACACACACAAATATCAAGAGAGAGAGAGACATACGAAAACAATTAGAAATATACACGGGTTGAAATATATAAAATTGGTTAAAATGGCACCATATATGCAATTTTTTATTTATTACAAATTTTAGATAATTTATGCAAGTTTATGAATATAGAAAAATATGTACATAATAGTCTATTTTCATCTGCAAGCTTTAAACACAAATTAATATACTTTTAAAAAAAACTTTCATTGGTGGCAAATTGACTCAGAAATATTTCGGTATGAATTACAATTATTACGATGTGAGAGCACATGTTGCAAGAGGTCGTTGTATTTTGACACATCACCCGACACAGCTTGTGACTCTAACATTAGGAATACATAGTATGACTAATCGCCATACGTCATCACTGACAGGTTCAGCACCTGTTATCGCTAAGCTGATTAATGTTCGGTGATTCGTTTTGGGAGATAATCGGATTGAATGATGGCCCCACTGAAATGACCTTTGCAAATTGAATTTACACCAGCAAAATCTCATCACTGATTAATTGCATTAGTTTAATTTGACGGTCTCAAAGCTTGTTGACTTTATCTTTTTTTAACGGCGGTGGTGGAAAAGACAAACCTAAAAACAAACTTTGCGCGCAGACACAATTTTTAACGAACCATGTGGCTTCTGGGTCCGTCTTCGACAATCTAAGACCCTTTTTTAAAAACATTTGTATTACGACAGCTGGAAAATGCTTTGACGCATATTTGAAAAGAAACCTGGGGGGGGGGGGTAGGCAGCACATAGTTACTTGTTCTTAATTCACCTTCTGATAATGTTTTTGTGAATAAGTAACTGGTGCCCATTCACAAGTTGCATTAGAGAAGAGGTATTCTGTCAGAGCAAGATTGCTATCTCGCCATGCCTAAGTCTACGCTGACTCGATTTACTGTAAGCTGGCACCGTGTATAGAATGTGTTTAAAAAAATGAACAAGGAACTGGTTGTTTATTCAAATAAAAACACATTTTAAAGTGAATACGGAAAAGGATTATAAAATACCAAAACTAAATATCATGAATGTGAATGACTCTCTCTGTTTTCTGTTAATAATAATATTTCAAGTGATACCTTGTTAAATTACTGTTTTTTCTATGAGAAATTGGAGGAAAAAAACTCAGTATAGGGCGAAACTATATAGTAGACAAAAATGCACTGTACATAATAAACAAAGTCTACCTTATTTTATTTATTTGCATATTTATTTGTTTAAAATCTAAAGATTATAAAATATATATTTACATTTAAAAGTATCTTGGTCAAAATATAGTGGCAAACAAATGTCATCATGGATGTGTCGGACCCCAAACGAACTCTTACAATCAAGACATCAAAATTCTTTAAAAGTATTAAAACACACACAAAATCTATGTTTACCGGTATTTTTTCATTGATAACAAACAACAATTAAAACTAAAAAGACACACAAAAATGAAAAAATTACAAAATGGCACCCCTCCCCCTTTCATCCCCCCCAAAAAAAAAAAAAATAAAATAAAATAAAAATATGATAATAATAATAGGAGGGGACAACTAGAGAAGGCTATTATTTGACCCCAAAATAGGGCATAAACAATCAATCAAGTTTCTTCTTTTCATGTAGCACGGAAAGTCTGCCGATTCGAGTCATGGACGAGTTATCAGATTCGACGTTCAATTTACAGTTTGCAAAAGTGGGTCGAGCATTGTTTAGCTGGTTTGAAGCAGTAAAGGGGCAATGTATAGTCCCAGCAGGAAAACTAGCAACACTAATACATTATACGACTCTCTTTCTTGCATGTTGTTGTTCTCGGAAAGAAATTTAAACCGGCTTGTGACATGTAGATAGGGTTGGGGCTTATTTCGTGACCTTTCTAATAGAACTGCATAGTTATGGTTCATCGTAATCAGTTTTTTGTGTACCATTTAGCTTGCCATGATATTGAGGGTATTGTGTGCGTGTGATTTAGTAATGATGCATTAATAACATGATCGAAGGCATTTGGCGTAATGTAATGGTACACCTTTGTTGTACCATGGAAGTACGTATAGTGCCCATGTGTGTTTTGGTTTCAGTTTATATTTTGGGAGGCCCGTGTTCAGGTCAGATGTGGATGACATCAACAACTGTATATGGAAAGAAAAACAAACTTTGGAATTCAGTTGTCACGCAATTGTCGTAAACGATAGAATAGAAGGCAGTGTTTTGTTTAACGCGCTCTTAAGGCTCCTGGGTTATGATTGATCCAGATTACGGGGCCTTTTTCTGGGTCACCATGACCCAGAATCTCAGGTCTCAAAACGATCCTAAACTCTGTCAAACTGACGCAGAATCTTAGAGAGAAAAAAATTGAAAAAGTTTCCGGGTCAGCCTGTTCCATTTTTTGGTCAGGCTGACCGAGAATGACCCCGAATGCTGACCCCGAATGGGTCAAGCCTCCCTGGTACCAAGAATCCGGGTCAATTATGACCCAGGAGTGTTTAGAGTGTAACCCGTGAAATAGTGTTTTTCGGATGTACATTCCTGATGCCTTTCATATTATAGTATCAGCTTTTGGGTTTATGGGAGCATCTTGTCATTTTCCATTGAAACCAATGTAACGAAATCGAGGCTGGAGGAGGGCAAAATAGTCTGTTGCACCCTTTAAGATTATGATTACACACCAATATCACACAGGGACAAGACTTCGGCTATAAAGTCCTAAATGCATTTTTTGTCGTTTAAAAACAAAATAAACATATTCTGTTGACATTTAATTTAATACACTTTTTTATTGCTGTCGAAAGATTGTTGCCTTTGTCGTAATACAGTAATATTAATTTCGCACTATGAAAATAAAATCATCATTAAAATTTGACATAACGGGTTTTTTTCTAACTTTTGTATTCAATAGGGGTTGAAGATTGAGTTTACTACATATTGCTAGATCAAATTAATTTAAACCGCTTACGTGCAGGACAAAAAGCTTCAAGCTCACCCACTGCTGGTCATCGCAGTATGCCGAGATATGCTAACAAACTGGGTTTATTTTTAGGGTCATATTTTGCTCCAATTTCCCTTTTTCCTTTCAAGTGATACGATGACGTTTTATTTCAGACGACATGGTTTGTAAGTTCGATCAATATCAGTCCATTTGTACCTTGTGAGCTTTCATATTAGATTTTGTACATTTCCTGGACATAAGATTATCCAAATAAATCTTGTATGTCAGGAAAACGAGAGAAATAATGTATGCGAACATAAAACTGAAGACTCGGCAGTATTGGCGTCCTGTGATGCCGTCGGCAATAACGTCTCTCTCCGATGACGGAGGAGCAACTCCTCGTAATTCAATAAAAGCTATTTTCTGCTTCATTCTTTATTGAGACATCAAGTCCCTTCCGACACCGGAAACAGTCAAACGTTCAAGCAGTCAGACTCGGTCCTGACAGACCGAGCAAACCCCCAATGTTTATCCCCGTGACTGTAAAACAAAAAAAAGCTACAATAAACTTGCTGACGCGTACTCTCGCTCTCCAATGTTTTATCATTAACCGTTCTTTTGATTCCATCTTTAATTAAAGCACTCCCTTAGCCTATACAACAAGAGCAGTGCACATACAGGCTTCACGCAGTGGTGATGGCGTAGAGTACTCAAAACAGTGATCTAAGGAAAGTACTACCCGATACTTAATGCAGGAAACAGACCTGACCATTTCATTAAGAGTTCGGGGCCCGGCATTCTATGGCACAAACAGGACACATGTTGGCATGCACTTAAAAACAAAACATATGAAACAAACTGCAAGTTAACTTGAAAGTGTTACCGGTTTATAGTGGCACCCTATCGAAAAACCCCAAAACAAAACACACCAAAATGACAAAAAAGTAAGCACTGATAACAAATATTAAAAAACAAAAAGAATAGGAAGAAAGTGGCTTATTAGAGACAGATCAAAAAACAAGTGTTCTTGTGTCAAACTGACTTACAATTCTCATCAAAACCTTTTTTTAAAACCAGTTTTCAAGCTTCAAAAAAAAAAATAGGCTAGGCCTAGTATGATACTCAAGGGGCCTGGAATCCAGGTCAATTTTGACCAAATTGTATTAAGAGCGAACCGTGGCAATAATGTGTAGGACTGCGTTGTACTTCTGAAAGATTAACTTAACGGTAGCTTATCCTTATTCAAGAACCACAATCATGGGAAAAACAATTGTTTAAGTTGGACTGAAAAATGAGGTGCTACGATATTTTAAAGCGTTTTACTTATTTTTGAAAAGGCCTTTGCGTTTTCACATAAATTACCTCGAAATTAGAATAATTCGTGGACCTGACATCTTCACTAATGTCAGCTTGGAGAGATTTTATATACCTCATGTACTACACAAAGTACTTCTAAGCGAGGTGTCTGTCTCTATCGAGTTCGCTGGTTCTTACATCCTGATGCTACTCTCTACCTGTATTACTATTAGACAACTATACTTCCCCTAATGGAGCACTGTTGTCACATTTGGTCCAGAGCTTCTGCCTCCCATTTATCTTTATTAGATATAGAGTGCACGGGTATACCGTTAATCTGGTTGGTGGAGAGTTGTGCCCATCGTAGGTCTGTAGACAGTCTCTGTCTGTTCTACGTATATTTTAATGGTCATTGTGGCACCAGTCTATCTAACCTGGTTCCTCCTACAATCAGGGTATTTGAGCGTGTAATCAGGCTTTCTGCTTGTTTTTTACCATGGAATGTTTTTACCCATACATCCAAATAGCTCCCTCGGGACGTAGAACACAGAGCCATTCCAACAGCGCTACTCGTACTACATCTCTTTGGAATTTCTTGCCTGCATGTTTCCCTCCATTCCACAATCTAGACTGTTAAGAGGGATATCAATTCCTACCTTCAGCTCCCCTGAGTTATTTTCATCCTAGGTCTTTCTTCCTGTAGCCCCCTTACCAAGAGTGGCTTTGACACTGGTTTGGGAGGTGAACTCGCATTGAACAATTATCAAAAACACAAAGTCCAAATAAAGATATTGACAAAATAAGGAGACCGCCGATTAGTTAGCTCAGTTGGTAGAGCACTGGCACGTTAATATTTCCGGAGGTCTTAGGTTCAACCCCAAAGTATTTTTTATAATGATAAAGGTCTTGAGCAGACTTAACAAAAGTAATAGTCCAAAAACGGTTCCAACTTTACACCACTCAAGTTGAGGGTAGAATTACAATATTTATCTCATCGATAATGCGTCTTCGCTTTAAAACTATGAAGCAACGTGCGTCATCATTGACGTAGTAAATTGACATATTCCGTTAAATATAATATCTCTGTATGTTGATTGATGCTTACCCCTAAGGCAACTTAGCGTGTGTATTTTCAGCTATAAGTACAGTGTCTGATGACATTGAATATAATCAATAAAAATCTCTTCGGTAAAACAAAGACAAAAAGCGAAGTAGAAGAAAGAAAACTCCAGACGCAGGTTTAAAGTTTGCATATACTTTTTATATATCAAATGTCCGTCTGGTTGGATTGTACTTTCAGAAAAAGAAAGTACATGATGGATTATTGAAACACAACGAATGGTTACCTTAGGCTCACTGATTATTAAGTTCCTATTTGAGTCAATAGATGGATTGAACATGACGTCATTGACCGCCATCTTTGATGACAAGCGATGGAAAAGTGCACGCGTGTACGCACAGCGCACGACTCTCAGCCAATGACGGGGGTTTATTCACCGGATACATATTTTCCTCTTGGAAGACTTTCAAAGTTGAGGAGACAACCAGTCACCATTTGTTATTTCGATTGCTGCAATCGTTATAACGTGCAATAAATCCCCGAGAAAACGTAAACAATATGAAGTCACTAAGTAATAGTGAACTTGCGGGTGTAACAACGTATAAAATCTATGTTTAGTAGGAATGTTGGCTCTGAAAAGAGTGGGCTCGTCTTCAGGATAACTATTGGTCACTGATTGTACTAAAACGTGAACAGCTGAATTTATGGCGTGTTTTACAACTTGGTTGTATAGTGTGTTTGTTGAAAACTAGAAGATAATGGGAAATGGTTTACCTGTACTCTTCTAAAACCAAATTAACTTTGGATTAGTTTTGATTGAAACAATTAATTAATTAAATGGACATTTTTTCAAATGACTTGTTATTTTTAAAATTTGCTTTATAACGATTGTCTCTCGATTATTAAAGGAAGATAAACCTTTGGTTTTTGGAACCGTTAGATTGTTTTAATTTTATTTAAATTTTGATATACAATGAAATTAACCTGTGAAAGTTTCACTTTAAAAGGTGGTCGCGTTGTTGAGATATCACCAAAATTCCCGAGGGAATATATCCGCGTAGAAAGAATATTTTCTAATAATAGGAATACACAATCTGAAAAACGTTTCTGACAGCAACGTTTCTAGATTAAAATTCAGGGGCATAAAAACAGTACGAACAGTATTTTAAAAGGGTCTTTTTACAAAACCACATTACTTCAAGGCGAAATGTTCCTCAAAATGTTGAACACTATTGAAAGCTGATGTACTTCCAACCAACAAAGTTTTGATTGTCATTATTTTTAAGAGAGGTGACCCAATGTACACATTCCCTTCAAGGCAGTCGAAGAAAACACTGATTGTGCACAGAATCACCGACAATTAATTCTCACTGAGAATGCGACATCCAAATTCGATGAAACTTTCAAGGAAGATGCTTGGTCGTACTGAAAAACAAGATTATATAGAAATTGTCCCTTTCCCTAAAAACTTGACTTATTGTTACTATGATGAGCTTTAAAGCCA
>JAUELU010089030.1:0-10309 GCA_032357145.1 Evasterias troschelii
TCGTAAAGAGAAGGGGTTCGCCCCGGTGTTCCTGGTTTGATCGGCAGCATATTGCGCCACAGCACCTTGTAAACCATCACATGGTGCTACAAGAAAAGGGTCTCATCCTATACTTCAAAACGTAGCTCCACATACCTTGCAGGAAAAAATAGCGAGCGCTTTGTTTCGCCCCTAAGTGTATGATAAAAAGCGCTATATAAGAACCAAGTATTATTATTATTATTATTAAAAAGAAGAAGAAAAAAAGTTCTTTGCTCTCACAAATCAAAATATATAAAATAATAGGCGATAAGACTAACGGGCTTTCGTAGGAAGACGAATAAAACAATTATATATTATATATGTATAAAAAGCTACATCAAAATTTCAGCTTAAAAAAGAGCTCCATTGACAATTAAAACAATATGTACAATAAATAAAACAGTATTCCTTCCCGTTGTCAACATTTCCAGTTCTTTTTCTGGAGCTCTTCTTCTAAACTCAACCCGTGTAGTCAAGATAAGCTGTGGTATTAAACACACCGTTGCTAGCTATTGGACCAGCTTTGTAAGCAGCATCATTGTCAACGTTGGCACCTTTATAAGTATCTTTTACTTTAAATTTCCGGTAAGAGAAATGGAGCTTTGTGTTAATTCATAAAACATCACCCATTATTGTTAAGTTATATTTCCATGAACTTAGTAACTCATAAAGTGATTCTCCAAGACTACACACCCTTTCACAATATTAGTCGACCCATGACTAAAGGTCGTTGGTGTAGTTTGTTTATGGATTGCATCAAGTTTGGAACTCCTGGCAAAAAGAAACATTCACTTAAAAAGAAAGACAAACATTGATTTGTTGATAGTGATTTCCCCCCTCCAAATTTATAGTACACTTAACGCCCGTTTGGTCATTAGGCCAATGGGTATCTGGTATTGCAATCAACAAGCCGACGAACCGTCTTTTAGACGGTATCATTTCGGCCCGGAACCAATGATTGAATGGCCCAATATCAAATAGATGCTCAGCAGACATTGAACTCTTGTCTGTTCAGCAGAAATTTGCTGAGAACCTTTTAAGTTTTGTTTAAAAACAAAACTGTAATTATTGTGACTTGACTGATCCTGTACATCGTTTTAATCATTTATGTTCCAAGCCCTTGTGGAACATTTGTAAATCAAGGTACAAATAACAGTGTGAGATTCATTGCTGACAATAAGGTATAAAACTTGGATCTAAATTTAGAGATTTTGGATTTCTGTTCAATGTACTATATATATACAGAGGAACTTTATTATTGGAGCAAGCGCAATGAGCACATTTGGTGGATACCGGCGGTGCTATAGAAGACGCCATTATTATTTCCTAATCCCTAGACGTTTGTGGATACCAGCACAGAATTCTTAAAAGACGTTATTATTGTGTTTACCGACAGTTTAACCACCTACAGAGTTAAAATTGTTTTAATTTGTAAAAATTCAGGCAAATCAACCCCTCTTTCCCAAAGATCGAGTCCCTATTACGCTCATAGTCTCACCTTTGGTTAAATTACCTTTGGTATTTTTGTCTTTTCGTTGTGGTTTCTGGGTTTTGGGTACTTTGTACCATTTTGTACAATCGTTCAGTTTTTTGTCTGCTATTGCTTTGTAATGGCCTTTTTTTAGATAAATTGTTTTCTCCTTATTTCTTTGTCTTCGTTTAGTTAATTTTGCTTCCGTGTTTAATTGCTTTCTTTACACTTACGTATTAAGATAAAATAATAATTTGCTTGTTTTATTTATTTATATTTAATTGCCTATAGGTTTTACAGGTTTGGAGTTTTTTTGTGTGTGAGGCACTTTGAGGTGTTTTACACAAGGCACCTTATGAAAGCTTAATTATTGTTGTTAAATTGTCACAGAAATACAAAGACGAAGCACCTAGCAGTTCTAAATGGGTGGAGGTGAGGCAAGTCATCTTCAGCTGGCACTACGGATCAGTCATCGTCATGATATTTATTGTTGGAATATCACGCGGCTGTATATGGGGCTTCCTATTCTGGCATCTAGAAAATCTTGGTAAATATTGAAAAATGTAATCCATATTTTGATCAAGCAAATTATATAGTTTCTTTGGAAGATATATACGCCCAGTGAAACTTTTGCTGGCTGTAGTCTCTATCTTTTAATTATACTTCAATGTTATAAAAACTTAGTCCTGAAAGGCAAGAATATCAGTTGGGCCTTGACCCATGGCAGTATTCAACCATTTTTACATTTCTTGACATTAGGGAGGTTTCAGTGGAACACTGTTTCTTAAAGAATACATACTACTAATTTCTCAAATATGCAAGATCTTTAGCAGCCACTTATAAACAAGTTCAATAATTTTTTATTCGCAAATTTCTCAAGTATGCAAGATCTTTAGCAGGCACTGATAAAAAGAGGGTAAAGAATTTGTATTCACAATATCTCTAACATGCAAGATCCATAGCAGCCCCTGATAAAAAAAATGTTTTGATTTGAAGTAAATGTTATTCTTCCTTCAGGTGCTACGCAAGGTCTTCTTGGCATGATCAGTATCATATTCAGTGTATCTGAGTTCGGTTTTACTTATTTGAGTAGCTGGGCCATTGACAAGTTTGGCCACATCCCACTGATGACCTTCGGGCTACTGCTGTTTGTCGTTCGCTTTCTCTACTACGGCTTGGTCACTGTGCCATGGATGATAGTATTCATCGACATCTTTCACGGTAATTATTTTTTAAATATGTTTAAATTTGGCTTTTCATAGAGGGGTGTTATAAAGAATTGTTTTATCATCGTTTTCTTAGTCTTGCGGTGGACTAAATGCACATGTCACTCTGAAAGGGAAAAGAAAAACTAAGTTTTCTCAGTATGACGTCTGGATGTCTAGACCAATTACCCAACAGCAACTCATTTGCTTTCCTATTAATGACAAATGTAGCACATGTGGCATTTGCAAAAAAAAGGCAAGCTCAAATAACTCATCAGAAGGAGAATTGATGGTTACAGTTGAATAGGCAAAACAAAAATAGAAACATTGAATGTTCATAAGTTAACTCTTTATTGCAATGATGCATTATGGAGATTTTCCTTTCTCCATTGGTGTGTTGACATGAAACTTGTGTCACCCTTTTGTCGATTCTGCTATACTGACATAAAGGTTCATACAAAAGAGTAAAAACTCATGACACCCATTCCAGTTGAAGAAGTTAAAACAATAAAAACCACGGAGAACTCCTTATTGCAATGATCAAATCAAACATATTGCATATGACATTCAGATTCATACAAGAGGTTCAGGGTTATGACACTGGTTCCAGTTGAGTGAGTTAAAACAATAAAAACAAAAAATTTTCATGAATATATGGATGGTGGTTCCAAAAGGGCAAATCTTATAGATTTATAATTATCTTAACCCAAGAGAGAAAGGGAAATGAAGAAGTACACGTAGTAGTCATATTTTTGTCTGGCTTGATCAAAATGTATGAAGTAAGGTGACACTACCTGTACTAACACACCTCAAGCACATTGTGTATGATGCATACAATGTACAGGATCTGTATATTAAGCTAATTATTATTCATTCCTTACTGCAACTGTCCTCACAAATTCAGTCAAAAAAAATTGGGAAAATTCGGGCACAGCAAGAAGAAGAAAAATTGGATGGAGAAAGCACAAACAAATCATGTTTACCCGGTATATAAAAATAAATGTTTTACCTGTGTAAATATTGGGCAAATCACCCCCCCCCCCTTAACAAACAGTCCCCATATGCCCATGCCTATTTGTGTCTCTACCTAACCAGCCCTCACCCCTCTGTCCCACTCCCACTTCAAAACAAGTAGGCATTGGTCAAGTGCACACACTTAATAATGTCCTACTCCAAACAAATGATTTGGTTTTCTATTTGTAATATTTGTTTTCTCTATCAGACGACCAGCAGCTCACCAAGGCAGCTTATCTATTCGAGTTATTCATAAAGCAATTATTTATTGTTTGTGTCTAATACAGCAGATGGTGCCCTCATTTGCCTTTATTATAATGCAATTCTTGTATTAGGAATGGAACAACAAAATACTGTGGTAGTTATTCAAAAAGCAAATTGATAACACTCAATCCAAGTTTTCAACCGGTTCCAAGACTGTCAAAAGTCGGGAAAAACTATACCATGTGATGACCTCTAAAATCTCCATCATGCATGGGGGTTCAATTCTGTTTTTGTTGCAAGACTTTTGGACAGTGTCCGGTGAAGAAAGGTTCTAAGTACAATGGTGAAATGCAAAACTAAATGTAAATAAACATCAATGGCGAAACTGGGTTGGGAGAGGATTCCTTGCTCAAAAACCTTCCCCCCAAAATTGAAATCACAAAAGTGCAGAATTAAATGGTTAGATACTCTTAATAATAGCATCCTAAATTATGTCTTTGCCCCCCCCCCAAAAAAAAAAACAAAGAATATGTTTGGTTATGCCACTGATGTTCATGCTCTCAATGTCTGAGTGAATGCATTAATTTTAAGTAAATACATTTTACATAATATTCTCTGCTAAAATATTGAGCCAGAGTCTAGATGAAAGGCTCATTGAACACTTGAATAAAATACAATGCACAACTCAAGTCTTGACAGTGGCTGAATGTGCTGTGTAGCCTTGGATCGGTCTGTCCCCATCCTACAATCCCACAAACTCCTAAAAGTCAGCGTCCTCCCCCACCCCCCAGCTCCGAAAAAAATAAAAATATGAACTATACAAAAATAAAACAGGTAGAAAAAGGCAAATCCCGATTGATTTAAGAAAGCATGACATCCCCCCCCCTCCCAACCCGAAACCACTGAAAAAAACCAGTGGGTCCAGACCAGGCACACAATTTATCTAAGGACGGTGTTAAAGTGGTAACTTTAGAATTATGGAGCCACTGTGCCTACAAAAGTTCTTAACAGGCAGAATTGTATACACAATAATCATATAAATGGCGCCATTTAAATATATACCAGTAGGCCTACTTCATAAAATTATGTACAAACATCCTAGCATAGGAATATCAATTCATTAATTAATTTGTTTAATATATAGTTGAAACTATTCTATTATGCTGGTAGGTTTGAGCTATGTTGTGACATGGACGACAGTTTCTTCATACCTGGGCGATGCTGTACCGCTAGAATGCGGTGGGACTATGCAAGGAATCATCATTGCTATGCACCAAGGCCTGGGTGCAGGACTTGGCTTTCTGATTTCAGGGCTAATAGTGGACACATACGGTGCACAAACAACCTTCTTTCTTTATGCTGCATTGTTTGGTGTTGTCCTGATGTGGTTTACCATCTTTCAGGTGGTGAGTAAAAAGTGTGTTGCAGATGTCTGGCACTGTTATCTTGTTGGCTTGTGCATAAAGCACTCGCCTCTCACCACCGTGGACTTGGTTCGATTCCCAACTAAGGCCATTTGTGAGTTGAGCGCTGGTTATTTCCTATTCTCCCGGCCCTCCGATTTTCCTCCTCCAAAGAAATCAAATATTTCAATCTCAGGCTGTGCTCTGTGGTCATTATGGGTCGTTGAGATGGCTGGCAAAGCAAATACACATTGTAGCTGCATCCTTGGCACTTCAGTTTCTCTTGGGGACAAGTCTTAAATGTCTGTCGCGGTGATAGCGATGCAGCTTTCTCGCAACTATCTCACAAGACTTCTGCTCTCGCGACTATGGTCCCATTACAGCAGTCGCAAGAGCAGTAGCCATTGCGAGATGGTTGCTAGAGAGTCGTTTTGCTAATCTAGTTTCTCATATGTGGATAAGGGGTATAACCTCTCAAATTATCATTATATTAAACAGTGACCACATAATTTCTCTGCTCATGAGAGTTTGCTGAACCATGGAGGTAAAGCTCCATTTACCCTATGGATACGCTGTTCAGTTTGAAGTTTACAAACAAATTAACAAACAAATTTACCAAATCTAGTCGGCGCCCTCATAATGTGACCACTTTCTTACAAAAAGATCAACTATACTAAAACTATCCAGACTGCCTTTTTGTTGCACAAAAGAATAAACATACAACACCGTTTGAAAACTGGCAACTTTATTGTTGATCGATTGTTAAATATAAACAAAATCTTAATAATTTCCGCTTTAAAGTGACCTTAAAGGTGTTTTTTAAATTTTTGTTATATCTGCACTAAATTTAATTTTCAGATGTTTCCAAAGCCAGCACTGCCATCGAAAGATGAGAAGACTCAAGAAAAAGATCCACAACTACAAGACCAACTTCTAGAAAAACAGGCCAGTCCATCGAGAAAGGAGTACGAACAACTCACAGTCAAGCTACCTCCATTCCAGATGGAAACAGCAGCAATTAATCAACAAAAATAAGATTTTTCTTATTACCGCCCTTGACCAATGAATAAAGCCCTGTATTTATAGGATGTCATGGCCTAGTGGTTTAGAGCATTGGATTCAAGATCTGGTGGTTTAGTCATTGGGATGTGGGTTCGAGTCCCAGTCATGACGCTTGTGTCCTTGAGCAAGACACTTTGCTATAATTGCTTCTCTTCACCTAGTGGTATAAATGGGTACCTGCAAGGGTAGAGGTTGATATTGTGTTTGAAAAAGCCTTCAGAGTGCCACAGGGTAGCTGAGAAAGATTTAAGGAATGTTATTGGCCCAATGACCAGGGCACTAATGTTAAGCGCATTGATGCGTTATTGTAAAATGCACTATATAAGAACTAGTTATTATTATTATTATTATTATTGACCCCTTGCACTAACTTCACTAGTGGCGACTGGGTCCAGCTTACCATTTTAGGGAATCAATGAAACGCTGTGTTGCCTCAAATTCACACTACACTGTATAACACATGCATTCTTATTTGTACATCCCTGTGAAGATATCTTTTATTTTCTTTGTCAACTGTACTTAACATCATCACATATACTTTCTACACAAAACACCTTGTGGGGCACCCCAGAATTCCACTATGGAGACCTTTTTTCCACCCCTTTTTGTTTTGTCCTAAAGTCTCCATAAGGTAGTGTTTATAATATATACAGGGACATTTACTACCAAAATGGCCCAACCAAGAATATTGTGAATATGACAACAGATACATTGGGTACATGGTATTCACCCCCTCCACCCCAATCTCCCCGATTCATGGGATAAATGTGGCCTTAAAGTGACTTCCTTTTGGTACAAAATCCTATAACTATGTAGTTTCTTTAAAATGATGCAACAATCCACCCAGGCTGTAGATAGACCAAATGGATTTCTGTACAGACTAATGTTCATCATGGTGAATGGTCTTGAGCAATTATACTGCCCTTGCAACTAGTAGTAGTAGACTGGTCCCCAGTTTTTATCTGCAAGCAGGCACCGGTCTTAAAGGCTCAATGATTTAATTGGTTAAACTTGTGACATAAGCTTTTGAATTTCTGTGTTATGATTGGTCTGCTCCAAAGTGACGTAGTTTGTCAGCTTTCGATCGTCTGCTGCTGCGTCTGTGTGTGCTGTGTGTATATGCAAAGGCCAATATTGGTTTATTTATAGTGTAATGTGTGGGCAAGTCCACGCATTCAAACCGAGGACTTGGAGAGGGTTTTAACGAAAGGGATCCGGGAAAAAGTCACACCGAGGACGTCCTCAATTCAATTTCGTGTACAAAACCAATGGGGATGTCTTTAAAACAAACTGTGTCCAAACAATGGGAGAACAAAGAGAAGTCCTCAGTCGACACCATAAACACAGGTGTCTGTGTGTGGACACACCCAGGGGCATTTGTGGGGTCCTGACAACAATGGAACAATAGACCCCACCAGGTAATTTCAATAGGAACAATTGGGCCCCACAAGGGAATTCTTCAGAAAAGGGAATAATAGAACAACAATAGCAGTACCCAACAAACTGGATCCGTATGGCTGTGTGTGTGCAAATCTCTGTCTGTGTGAATTGGAATGCGAGGTCAAAGGCACATCTGGCAGGCGTGCAAGGCCGGTATCTGGCTGGCATTATTCACAAGCCTTGAAGTTTGACATCAGATGTTCAGGCTATATACTGGCTCCAGAGTCACTCCTGACAACTATGTGGCACATTTTTGACCCATTTTTACCATGGTTTATAAACAATTAGATGTTAACCATAGAAAGTGTTGTCAAAATTGATTTCATGGTTTACATACCAGGAAAGTAATGTTTTGTGCTTTTAAAAATATTGTTTGTAAACCATGAACATACAATCAACTTTTATGAATCATGGTTTATAAAACATGAAAAATGGAGTCATGAAAAAATGGTTAAAACAATTTAGACAACAAAAACATGTTCATGGCTTATAAACCACGAAAATCAATTCATCATAACATATGGTTTGTATAGAAATCCAGCTGGTGCATTTACATCCAAGACAGCTCAGAAAACACTGTGCTTTACACATGTAACTGAACAAGGACATCAATAGAGCATCAATAAAAAGAGATTATATTTGACATTACAAATTTTATTTTAAAATTTAGACAGACAGCTGGGTAAATTAATAAATTGTCTAGATAGTGTAAATTTTATTTACTCTTTAAGGGTGATGTAGCAAACTAATGAAAATGCTGAATTGCTGATGTAGTTTCTATACTACATGAGGCCTTTTAAAAAAGGGTTGAATTGTATTAAATTGTATATAAATTTCAGGGTAAATATGAAGCTGACCCACGCAAGAAAATAATGTTAAGTGGAATTGTTTCCAAGGGGTATCTGTTTTAATAATAAGTAAGGTTGCTGTAAATGTGTTTACCAAGAATTGTTAAAACGGTGTTTGTAAGTCTTGATCCAGAAAACAGTTTCAGTTAAAATCTTTAAAGTTCATTCAAACCCCCCCCCCTGTTTTAATAATAAGTAAGGTTGCTGTAAATGTGTTTACCAAGAATTGTTAAAACAGTGTTTGTAAGTCTTGATCCAGAAAACAGTTTCAGTTAAAATCTTTAAAGTTCATTCAAACCCCCCCCCCCCTCCCCTCCCATTTGGCAAACTTTCAAACATAAAATGTAAGGTATGCAGGTAAAAAAATAGGAAGACAAAACAACAAGAAGGAATTCTGAAATTAGAAACCAGTTGCACAAAAAAATGGAAACCTGAAAACAGTTTGCCGGCTAGATAATAGTAGTAATGAATAACATGCAATTTTCTTGCCCTTATCAAATTCCTTGTAAAGTTGGGTGTGGTTTACCTTAAAAAAGAAAAAAAAAAAAAAAAAAATTTTTCTCTTTTTGGTAAACAAAATCATACTTTATTTTGTTTACTTTTTTTATTTTTTAATAAGTATTTTTGGTTTACCTATTGGTCCATCACCATAATGTTACAGTCTATTATTTAACCATTGGTTGTTTTAAAACTCATCAAGAAAAGGTTTTCAGTTTATCGTTATTTAGGAGTTCTACATCCCTTTATCACCCATTGTTATTTGAGATACAACACAACAGCCTACAATTTCATATCGTGTGCAATAAAGTACTAATATACAAATGTACACAGTTGGCGTTCTGTGCCACCATAAACAATGGGTCCTTGGTTTTAAATTATTGGTAAAATGTTAATGGAAAAGCCGCTCACACTTATATATTGTTAAACCAAGTGCAATTATTACATAGTTAAATTTTTTGTTGCAGGTACTTGCATTACCAGGGCAAAATGTCATAGATGCCAAGCATTATAACTTCTATTAACTTGTCAGGCATCACAGACCAAAGATGCTGTACATCACAATATAACAAACGCCAGTGCCACGCGAGTTAAAGTCTGCGCTTTAAGCGTACGCGAGTATGAAACGTCCAAGTATTGGTGGAAAACCGTATTACAGGGCATAATAAAAAAAGATCTGAAATAGATTGGTTTATACACAGGATAGCACTGGGGACAAGTCATGGGTTTGTGTGTCACCTCGCAGCTTGTAGGACTGACAGGAGTTTCATTAATGCCGACACTGGGAGATTGAAGGCTCTCAGTGCAGAGTAGAGGCTTGGAAGTGAATCACATCCTGAAAAGAGACAAGTCAATAATAATTGTTAAAGGTATTATACAGGATTGGTAGAGCTGTTTTGTGTGAACAACCATACACATAAAATAACAAACCTGTGAAAATTCACGCTAAATTCCTTGTGACTCCGAAGAAAAATGTGTGATTATACTAGTGTAGTTTAAGGCGACAAAACTTGGACACACTTGCCATGCTTTCCATAGTTAATACGTGCAATTTTACTCCTAAAATATCAAGCATGGTATACACCTTGTGTGACGTTGGTGTGGGGGGGGGGGGGGGGGGGGGGTTTAAATATGCCAGTTTTT
>JAUELU010089057.1:2062-14405 GCA_032357145.1 Evasterias troschelii
TTTAAATCCTCTCAACCATTTCTTTGACCCTCAATCCCCCCTCCTCTTCCATCCCAAACTTTAGAGTTGCCAATAGGTCGAACTACCATTAAGGAAGAGTGATGCTAAATTTGAATGAAGGAAACTAGGATGGATGGATGAACTAACAACTGTCTCATTGTTCAGGAGTTTTCCTTACCTTTTATAAAGAAGAGAGGGCATTTCACTTCGCATTTCATTTCAGACGCACAGCACTTTGTGAGGAAGCTTGTCCACAGCAGGTCTCAGACATCTACTTGGTTGATGAGTAGATCTCTACTATGGAGTTGACAACCTCGCTGTATCATACAAACAAAGAACACAATAATAAGTTTGTTAGCTTAAAACTATTCAGAAACAATGAAAGATAATAGTAGTTTGAGATTACCCTTTCCCTTTTCCTGTAATTATTAGTCATATTTTATCAGTTTCTGTTACAAGCACTGTACACTCAGGAAACTCACATATTTTTGTGTTTGGCACAACTTGGAAAGGACACAATATATGCTTAAAACAGATTTTAATGTCAAAATTTAATATGTATTTTAAGCAAGATTGATAACTAATTATGAGTGTATTCTTTGTTACATTTTATCTTAAAATCAATTTACAATTTTTACTTTTCAGTAAGCATTTGTTCCTCTTTTCACTAATGAAAAGATTTCATGTATTCAAAAGTTTAATGTATTCATAAATTTTTACTCCTGCTTGTAATAATTCATTTTAAAATGTATTTAATATGTCTGAACAATTGTTCCCAATTGGCTTTTGACTCGTGATTTTTTTCGTTTTACTGTGTTCAGCACCTTAGAGCATGCCCGATGATTATGGTGCTTCATAAGTGTTGGTATTATTATAATAAAGAATATGAAACATCAGTTTGAGGGTCAAAACCCAAAATGATATTATTTAGTCCTGATGCGAGCACCCGGACAGGAATTTCAACGTTATCGCATAAAAAAGAAGGAAGGACAAATGGTACAGTAATTCAGTCTCACCATCTACCTCTTACTGTGTTATCCACATCATAATGATAGCAAAACAAGGATAATGAAGGATCGATAGGTTGCCACTATTGTTGGCATGGCATTTTCATGGTGTATAAAATCTACATTTGCTTGATAGACAAGCTTGTATTTCGCATGGCAGTTTCAGGGTGCCTTTCTGAGAATGTTTGTTGATACAGTAGAGTCATGGTTTGGGACAACACCTATTTCTTTTCCCCCAAAAAATGCAGAACAATGATCCCACTAAAAGATGTTCACATATTTTTTTTCTAAAAGCCTATAATATTTAAACTGTCCTAAAACTTAAATGCATCTCAAAATAATGGTTGTTCATAACATTTACCTGTTGATGGGGAAGACATCGTTGAATCTTGAAGCTCTGTTGCAATCGTATCCGGCGTTTTCTTTTGAGGTAGAATTCATCTGACAATGGCATGTCTTTCTGTAGCCTAAAAGCAAACCAAATGTAAATATTACTTTGTGAAATGGGTGTGTTGATCACTGTTGTAGCAAAGGCTTTGATAATAAAGGCAAAGACAAAGGGTTTGACCCTTAACCCTTAAGGCCAAGGCTTTGACCCATAAGGCCAAGGCACATGAAGTTGAATTTTAATAGACTTATTTTAGCTTTACATAAATGTTTCTGTTGTTTTATCAAAACTTTGCTGGACAAAACAGACAACCATTTTTGTTCATATTAATCACTATTGGCGATTATGTTTTTCAACAATGTGAATAACATATTTCTTTACATCCCCCACCCCTTTTCTGCCAAATAGGTTGAACTACCAAGGAAAAATGATGCTAAATTTGAATGAAGAAACTAACAAATAATTTAATGTTCAGGAGTTTTCCTTACCTTTTATACAGCAGAGTGCAGTTCATTTACCAGACTCATTGAACATTGTTAAGAAGCTTATCAACTGCAGGTCTCAGACATCTACTTGGGTGATTAGATCTCTGTAGGGATGACAACCCTTACTGTAACATGCAAATAAAGAACACAATAATGATTTAGATAACTTTACCAAATTAACAAGAGATGACAAATATTGGTAGTTTGAGATGACCTTTCCCATTTCATTTAATTATTGGTCAAACTTGTAACCTTTCCAGTTTCTGTAACAAGCACTGTACATCACTTCAACTCAAACACGATTTCTGTTTTTGGAAAGGACACAGTGCACAGAGACTATGAAACACCAGCTGTTTGAGGGTCGAAACAAAAAACGATGTTATTTATTCCTGATGCGAGCACCCAAACAGAATTCTCATTGCTCTGATTCCCATAACAAAGATGGAAGGACAAAGGGCACAGTAATTCAGGCTCAAAATCTCCCTTTTCCTGTGTAATCCACTTCATTTTGATAGAAAAACAAGGATGATGAGATTGATAGGCTGCAACCATTGTATTTGGAATAGCAGTCTCATGGTGTATAAACCCACATTTACTCGAAAGAGAAAAAGAAATCCTTGTGCCTTTTTTGAGAATGTTTGTCTTTACGTGGTTAGGTCACGGTTTCATTAGGTGAATAATATTCTCTTTTCGCATAAAGAAATCCAGAACACTATTTCCACCAAAACATGTCCATACATTTTTTCTCAAAGCCTAGTTACTGCAAACTGTCCAATATCTCTGAATGCATCTCACAACAATGGTTGCTCATAAATTTACCTGTTGATGGGGAAGACATCGTTGAATCTTGAAGCTTGGCTGCTCTCATAGCCGACATTTACTTTTGGAGAGGTAACTTCATCTGACAATGGGATGTCTGTAGCCATCCTTAATGCAAAAAAATGCTTTTGTGAAATCTCTAAACACTCTTCAACTTGTGGTTTTAATAAACATACATACTACAATGAAATTACCATATTGTTTTGTTCAATGGGTGTGTACTGTTGGGAGAGGATTCAACAAAAGGTTCAACTCTTTTGGGGGTAATTCTCTTTGTACTTCACACTGGTGAATGTTTAACTTAACATGTACAATTTCTACAAAGATCAACTTGAATGAAATCATTCAAACTCATTTGACTACCGGTAGTTATCCTTGTTCATTTTGTTTTTAGTTATTATTTAGTCAAAAGTGTTTCCTCCCAATTGTTTTTCCCTGCCAATTGCAGTGCTCTGCGAAATGAAATGGATTGCAGTGAAATCAAACTTGAAGTACCAGTGACTCAGAAAAGCCAGTCTGAGCCAGGATGTGTACCTTTGTTGCTATTCATTTTCTATTGGCTTGTTTGGATCACATCCGTTTTGCGGCGTCACAATGCTTAACCTTCTAACCCAAGAGATTTTTTTTTTCACAAGTACTAGCTTAGAGAGCCCAATTTGTAGAGGTGTCATGTTACACATTGTATGTGAACCGTCAATCATAACTATTATGTAAATTGTCAAAGTGGCCACTATGGAAGTTTGGTGATGCCAAACCATACCAGAAACACAGGGGCAACCTCGTTTACAATGATTGTTCTGGGCTCTTTAAACGTGCTTTACATAACAAGAAAGACCTATAGCTTTACGTCCCTTCCTGATAGACCAGGGATTAGAACCTTGTTAAAAGTGGTTAACTCCTGCTATTACCTGTTTACATATTTTTCTCAAGGCCTAATATTATCACTGTTCAAAATCTCTTGAGGATTTGAGATTAATGGTAGTTTATAAGTTTACCTGTTGATGGAGAATAAATCATTGAATCTTGTAGCTGGTGTGCATTCCCGTTCATGTACTTTTAGAGAAGTAGACCTTATCTAACATTGGCATGTCTGTGGGTAGCCTAATTGCAAACAGAATATAAAAAATATATTGTGAAATGGGTGTGTCACTCACTGTTGAAGCAAAGGCTTTGATCCTAAATGCCTGCAAAAGGTTTGACCCTCAGGCCTTAAGGATGACCCTCAGGCCTTTCAGGGATGATGAAAGGTGAATAGGCTGCTACCATTTTATCCAGCATGGCAGTTTTCTGGTGTATAAAATCCACATTTGATCGAAAGAAAATCAGAAATCTTTTTGCCTTTTTGGAGAAAATTGGTTGTCTTCATATGTTAAAGTTGAGGTTTCATTGGAACAACAATATTCGCTTTCCCAAAAGAAATCCAGAAAATTAACCTCACTGAAACATGTTCACATATTTTTTCTCATGAAGCCTAGTATCTTCAAGTTGTAGTAATAATAATAATAATAACAGGCATTTATACTGCGCTTTTCCAAAACATGATCAAAGCGCATAACAAAAATAAAAGATAATTAAAACAAGCTAAAACAAAACTTAAAACTACTATTTAGGAAAGAGATAAGTTTTAAGTTTACTCTTAAATGTAACAACACAAGAAGAATCACGGACACTAATTGGGAGACTGTTCTAAAGTTCAGCAGCAGAGTGTGAGAAGGCGTGTTTGCCATAGGACAATCTGGCCTTGTGAGTGTTAAGCCGAGATCTATCAGAAGAGGAACGGAGTCCTTGACGGTTGCTTTGACAAGGATGAAACATATCAGAGAGATAAGGAAAGGTGGAGCAATGCCCTTCAAACATTTAAAAACATGTAGAAGAGTTTTGAACTGGATGCGTTTCTCCATGGGTAGCCAGTGTAGTTAAGCTGTACAGAATCTTTAATGCATCTTAAAATAATGGTTGTTCATAAATTTACCTGATGATGAAGAAGGCATTGTTGAATTTTGAAGCTCAGTTGCATTCACATCAGTCATCTACTTTTGGAGAGCCTTCATCAGACAATGGCATGTCTGTAGGTAGCCTAAATGGAAACAAAATGATGTTGTGAAAAGGGTGTGCCGTTTTTTTCCTTTCAATGGCAGCACTAATTCAATAATACATGTACTTTGACCATAAGAGGGTGCCATAAAGGTCATCTCCAAAAATGTGCTCTTCAATTTGTGATTTTAAACAAATATTCATAGTAAAAGAGACGGTTCATCTTTTATTCTTGCTTGTTCACTGGGTGTGTATTGTTGGGCGGGGATTCTCTCGTTTGGGTAAATCTCTTTAGGCAGGTTTAACATAACATGTACTACTTTTTTAAGACCAACTTGAATGAAATCACTCGAACTAGTTTGACTATATATCCTTGTTTCTTTTGTGTTTAGTTATTATTTGGTCATTTATGGTGAAGTATTCCTTCCTGTAGTTTTGTTGAAACTTGATCGGGAAAAACTAGCCCCCAACTTCAGTTTTTTAACTTGTGTTTTTTCCTGACGTTGGCAGCACACTGCACAGGGAAATGGTTCACAGTGAAATCAACATTGAAGTACCAGTGCCTCAAAAAAACAGTGTAAAACCAGTCTGAGATGTGAGGTAAAATAACTCACAAATGTTAGGTCAAATAATTTTTTTTATCACAATTACCAGAGAGAACAATTTGTAGATAAGTAAACATTCCAAATTGAATGTGATTCATCAATCGTCTGTCAAAGCGCCCACTAGGAAAGAGCAGTGGTGCAACTTGCTGCCAAACCAGACCCAAACCCTACCAGAAATACAGGGGCAATCACCATCTCAATCACGGTGAGTGTTTTGGCTTCTTTTTTACATGCTTCACATAACAATAAGGACCTACAGCTTTACGTCCCTTCCTGATCAACCAGGGATTAGAACCTGGTGATAAGTGGTAAACTGATTTATATATTTTTCTCAAAGCTTAATTTCATTGCGGTCAGAAATCTCTTGATGCATCTCAAACTAAATGTTGCTCATAAATGTACCTGATGATGGAGAAGACATCGTTGAATCTTGTAGCTGTGCATTCACATCATGCATGTACTTTTAGAGAGGTAGACTTCATATAATAGTGGCATGGTTCGGTGTAGGTAACCTAAATACAAATAGAATATAAACAATCTCTTGTTAAATGGGTGTTGTTCACTGTTGGAGCAAAGGCATTGATCCTAAAGGCAAAAAACCCCAAAACTTGACCCTTAAGACCAAGGCAAAGGGTTTGACCCTCAGGCCTTAATGCCAAAGCTTTGACCCTCAGGCCTTAAGGTAAAGGCTTTGACCCAAAAAGAAGGCAAAAGGTTTGACCTTCAGGCCTTAAGGCCAAGGCTTTGAACCATAAGGAAGGCAAAAGGTTTGACCCTCAGGCCTTAAGGCCAAGGCTTTGACCCATTAGGAAGGCAAAAGGTTTGACCCTCAGGCCTTAACCCATAAGGAAGGCAAAAGGTTTGACCCTCAGGCCTTAAGGCTTTGACCCATAAGGAAGGCAAAAGGTTTGACCCTCAGGTCTTAAGGTGAAGGTTTTGACCCACGATGTCAAGGTACATGTAAAGGGTTTGACTTTAAAGCCTTATTGCGGAGGCCAAGGCTTAACCATCAAAACAAGACCAAGGCCCTCTGGTATACAATTAATAAATAAACCGTGTCTGTCATAATCACAAAAGCTCATAAAAATAAGAACAAACTTGTCTTTATTTCAAATTGAAGTATTCACGTACAATGTATAACTGAGCAGCTATCAGTGCTGTGTATAAGGTCTACGGGTTCCATTTAAACTTAATACAAAGAATTGTTTGCATACATACTAATGCAAATAAATCTAAACTGCTGGTGAGAAAGGGAGGATCTAAGACTGGCTCTGTTTAACCGATGTTATCTCGTTATAGGCCTATGCAACACTGAAGTAGTTTTATTTTTTGGACCAACATTGCATTGTTGGAATTTTTTTAATCAGGATTGCAGTCTACTAAGACTTTTAATCTTCATTACCACTGAATTGTGAGACATTTCAATGCAAGCCTACTAGTAATTGTGCAGTGAGTTATAAATAAATAAATAAATAACAATAAGTAAACAAAAATAAATACATATAGATGAGAAATATTTTGAGGAACTTGTGCATGTCATGATCTTTTTGGTTGCTTCAATCAAGTCAAGGAGCAGTGATTTCGGGAGATGTAAAATGTCTGATGAAACAGTTCTCTTGAGAGTTGCTACTGATATGAACTTCACTCTCTCCTCTTTGTCAGGAGTTTACCTTTCACTGGATAGTGCAGCTTCTTTATTCGCATTGTATGGTTGGTAGGCAGATCTTTTCTTGACTGGCAAACCTGCAGATGGGAACAACATAAAAAGGCATTTTGTGAAAATGGTGTCACCCACTCCAGCCCCATTATAAATAGTTTTAATTTTGTTTCTGTGTTTTGAATAACAATTGATTTGTTTTTGGAAGAAATCAATTTTAGTTTTGTCTAGTGATCTGTAGGCATTTTTAAACACACCCAATCATATGGTGAAAGTATATTAAATTCTTGTTTCCGTGAAAACATTGAAAAAAGGTTGTTATTTATTTTGTGCAAATCAGTTTTTTTTTTATTCTTGCAATTCAAATAAACCAACCTAGGAGTGACTTTGGGAATCAAATGCTTGACTATTTAAGGATTGGTGTTTGCATTGGAACTTCATTATCAAAGAATAAAAATAATTCAGTACATTTTTAATAACTCAATATTTGAGTTTCACACAGCATGTCAAGGGTCCTTTCCTAAAGCTCCTTAACCCTTAAAGGGTTTGTACAATATTGGTAATTGCCAAAGACCTGTATCCAAACTTGATGGTACCCATTATGTACATGAAATAACTAACCTGTGGAAGTTTAAGCTGAATCGGTCTACGCAGGCATGAGAAACAGTGAAAAACACCCATGAATGAACTTCTTTTCAAAAATCTGAGGGTGTGTACAACATTAATTAACATAAAACAGTTAATGTTTTGTCTATGTCCAAGCTAATATACGATTTTGGCTGGGACCGAGTTTTTGGAACCGAGTTGACCTCTAGCTCTACCAAGCCCTGGTAGAACGTTAAGTGTATATATTGCAACAGACGAGTCCAACCCGGGCTAACCAAGCAATGTGCCCCTTAATATTTGGTTATAATCGTGGAGAAATAGAGGAACTTGGATATGTCTTTTGTTGTACTTTTCTCAATAATTCCAGATACACATTTCTCAGAAAGATGTGACAACAATGTTCGGTACAATTCTCACCTCACAATTTTCAACAGTGGCGTGTGCATACACCGTGTGCCAGTCAACGCGTGCAGGTTAAACTTTGCGCCACCGTGTGCAGAATACACCCGAAATTCCTTCTTTTTAAACAAAAGAAAATCTTCTCAAATACTTTAATTCTTAAGACAAGTAAACTCTAAACTCACCAAAGCTTCTTTACAGTATTTTACCTGCGGAACTGCGATGAAAACCGGAATTTTTGGGGAGCAAATGCACAGATTTGTTGATGTCGTTCATTTTTTCTTCGACCTAACGCACGGGGCGCGGCCTGTCAACCCAGTGCATGGACGTAAGACCGTGACACTCTCTTATTTGCATATAATTTGCATAACAAAGCCCACACACTTTCTTTGGATAGTATATAGATGATCCATTAAACCCCGCCTCCTTACGAGTTGACCAATCACAGCCGCGAAACCCAATCACATTAGTGCAAAGATCACCAAACGGCTCACAAATGGTGATCAGATTTCGCGGTTGTGATAGGTCAATGAGAAATGGGCGTGGCTTAAAGGATTGGTGTATTGCCATGTTTGAAGATGAAATGGACGTATAGTCTCAAGGGAAGAGACTATTCTAATTTGGAAGGGTAGATCAAGGATACCCCCGCACAAAATAAACGAGATGCACTCGTTAACTATAGTGCCCACCAGGTGGGAATCTGGTAGAATAGTGCAATTGCTTTTCTGAGGACAACAATATCCCTGAAACAAAATGGAACAGGCTACACCGAAAGAATAGAGCAGAGAAATTTGTCTACAGTATTGAGATTTTGGAGGTATCCACCTGGTAATTCACACATCTTACGTGCGATTGACAGATGCGACACCGTTTTTGCAAAGGGGGTAGTAGGGACAAATAAAAAGTTGATCAACAAATTATGGAAAAGTTTTCTTGTTTCATAAGACGCAAAAAAAATACTAACAGGTCCTGGGTATCAACGACAATTCCTCTTTTTCCCTTTAAAGTTTTTATTTGTTGGTATATAAGCAAATGTCTTTTCATATTCGATGCTGTTCGATATTATACTGTGGCTCATTAACATAAAATGCAAATTTTCACCCAAACCCACCATGTACGCGGTTATGAACTATTGAGGGCGGTATATTACGATAAATAATTCTTTTTACTAAGCAGTCTGTTCTCTTTACGTGCGGATTAATCTAAAGTTTCATCATCACTGGAGAGGTCTAGGGACATGATCAATTGTACATTGTTATTATTTTGGTTGTACACGTGTTTTTGACAGCTGCAGTAACCACCCAAAATCACGATCGGAACAGATTGCTGTCTACTCTTGCGCCGGGTGGACAACGTTTTGAAAGGATTGTCTGATTAATCTGGCAACCTGCTGAAATATTTCAAAGTAAATGAGGTATTTATTCATAAGTTCATACAGTGAAAGGGGTTCGATTGTTGACAGATTTGACACAAACGTTTAGATTTAAATGACTATTCTTATAAAATAATATAGATTCCAGATAAGCAATTCAGTCGCTCTATGATTTATTTACGGTATTGCACAAACAAAATCCACCAATAATAAAAAGTGGTAGCTAATTTTAATACCATAAAACCAATTTATGTCGAGATCCCAACAAACCAAGTCTATCAGCCATGTTCAAATAATTGTTGTGCATTGTCCGTGGCATATGCGAACGTTTTTATGTTACCTTTGAAAATCATCATAACCAAATCCAAATTTCCGGCAAAAACTGGGTCATGTAATTGACCTAAAAGTCAGTAACTGATATTTCTTAGCTCAACGAGGTAGTATGTCTTCAAAAGACAAGTCCATTTGTACACGAATTATGAATTAAACCTTTATTAATAGAAACCATTAAAAGTGATATCCACACTTAACTACCTTTAAATGATATGTACAACATTGGTAATTGCCAAAGACTTGTATCCACACTTGATGTGACCATACATATACATAAAATAACAAACCTGTGAAAGTTTAAGCTAAATCGGACTCCAGAGTCATGAGAACAAAGTGAAAAACACCCTTATGTGTTTTAACTTCTTTTCAAACATCAGAATTTATCCTGCAGGATAAAGACTTTTAATTTACTCATTTCCTAAAAACTATGGCTTTTCAAGCAAAACTATTTCAAGGGAAGTTTTCCACCATGACCATCTTTATACCATGTAAGTTTTGTGCAAATATTTTCAATCTTACTAATGTTGTGCAAATATTTTCAATCTTACTAATGTTGCACAAACCTTTTAAAACTAATTTTATGCCTTAATTATCAAAAATGTGTGACCTTGTTGCACTGACCCGAATACTACATTGTGTTCAGATCATTACGAATTCTAATGTCAAAAGGGACTAAAGTCTCAATGATACATTTCATCATGACAAGGTTTATTTCCCATGTGTTTTCTTTGATAGGACCTTCAGGTTAATTCAGCCACAAAACCAAAATGGAAACAATGTGTCAAACTGAAGATTGCAGGAATGGGGTGAGTACACGTCACTTCTTTCATGGCAAGAATTAGTTTTTTTATTATATAGGTCTGAAACTAAGTGAGGTTATGTGGGCAACTAGCTCCCACCGAGGTTAGCTGATGCAGGGTTGATTTATTCTTGGGCCCAGTATCATGCTTAAAGGCACTGGACACGTTTGGTAATTACTCAAAACATAGCATACAAATTTACTTGGTAACGAGCAACAGAGAGCTGTTGATGGTATAACACACTTTGAGAAACGACTCCCTCTGAAGTAACGTAGTTTTTGAGAAGGAGGTAATTTCTCACAAAAAAATTTGAATCTGAGAAAGACTTCAGGCCTGAAGCCCTTTTCAGACATCTGAAAATACACAAATTTGTGCAACAAGGGTGTTTTATTTTTCATTATTTTTTTGCAGCTGTGATGACCAATTGAGCCCAAATTTTCACAGGTTTGTTACTTTGTGCATCTGTTGGGATACACCAAGTGAGAATACTTGGTCTTTGACAATTACCAAATGTGTCCAGTGCCTTTAAGCAGATAATGTTGATAAATAATTTTCTGGTAAGCAATATAAGCGAGTACCAGTCAAAGACGGTATGATTGTGACATGGTATTTTGGCTTGTAACCTTTTCTGGTAAGCATGATTTTGTTGTGCTGAGCTACTTGGTGTGCTTAGCAGCTCTATGGAATTGGGCCCTGCGCTGTTGTCACAATGGGTTCGAGCCAATTCGACCAGTTGTGAAGGTTTTGTCAAGACACTTTTATCATTACAAGTTTCTTTACCTTTCAGTGTTGAAGTCAAACATTTTATGCAAGCAAAGGTTATAAACAAAACTGGGGCTCCATTTTACGAAACACTAATAATCATCTTAAGATGTCAATAATTCAATTGCCATGGTGATTTTTATTGTAACTTCAAACTTTGCTAAGCTTTCAACAATGATACACGCCTTAGATCAGTTTCACTTTGAGAAACCAAGCCCCGGGTCAAGTTCTACAAAACTGCTAACAAACTGCTAAGCACTGAACAATTTTGCTTACCAGACTAATCAGGCTAAGCAACCTTTTCAGCAGAACTACTGATTTTCTCTTTTGGGGTTTCTCATTTCTGCCATTTAAAGTTGAACAATATGCCACCACACAGGAATACAGGGAGTACCTGGTATCTCTACCAGTCATGACAGTCAGTGGTCACTACTTCTAGTAGGCCTACTAGTAGTACGTATTAGAAGCTATTGATCCCCCATGACTATGAGAAATATTATATGGTTTCATTCTAGAGTCTAGGTATAGAGTCGCACACTAGACTGAATCATAGAATACTTAAATATAATTAGTACAGTAATAACAAGACCAGTAATGAGTATCGAATAGTAATGTATTCCAGGTGAGGTAGTACTGACCATCATGGCATGTACTGACTGAGTCAGTGAGTGAGTATAGTAGGCCCCTAGCCCTGGTAGGACGTCAGTCAGTCAGTCAGTATGCAACGGAGGAGTCCTACCTGGGCTAAGTAGGCCCCTATTTAGAATTAGAGTAGTATTATAAACTAAAAAAAAATGCTTTCAACACCCACATTCAATACCCCGGCTTGGTCTCGATCTTTTTCAGTTCAAGTTCATGACAATTCTGGTATCATTTGTATATGCAATACTTTACTCACCATCAACTTTGCACTTGCATTCTGACACATTCACAAAATCTCACGTATTCTGCCATTCATACTGCACTGATGATAAGCCGAATCTAGTATTTGCTAACAACATGTGTTTTGGTTGGTGTTGTTGAGCGCCCTCAAGAGATATTTATAGCCCATGTTCTTGATGTTTTGCTTTCGCCCG
>JAUELU010089062.1:0-14404 GCA_032357145.1 Evasterias troschelii
TATATAGGACTCTTCCTCTGTGCTGTACACAGATACAGAGTCCTAAATATTAGGGCACGTTTCTGGGGCGGAAAAATGTCAAAGCTTCATAACTCAAATCTTACCTGCAAGAAGCCACTAATTTCACCGCATTTCACAAGATTCACATTCCATGGATGTCACTGTAGTGTGTTACGAAAGTGAAAGGCCGTCAGAGCTAAGGGGGAGGGGGGGTGTTCCCCTCTTCCCCATGGTATGGTATAGAAGTTTTTGTTGTGTGCAAGCGTAGTAAGGATTCTTCGCTTACACACAGCTACCACAAAAAACCGTGTGCAAATCCTTTATTAAAGTGAAGAATGATCGTCTCAAGAGCAGAATTCACATTTGTTGAAGTATTTTTTATCTTTAACAACACAAGAGGGGGTAAAACAGCGTCTATATTCCTTAACTTTTGTCTCCTTTTCACATCAACCTTATGAGGAGCGTGAATGCTGCAGAACTGCAGAGGATAAGACGTCAGTTCATTACGTACACCAAGATGCATCCAATAGAGGATGTATCCAGACTACCTAGCATGTTTGCACAGTATCTCAACAATAGTGTTAGATGATACTAAGAAACTTCTAGGATTTTAATTTTATTCACAAAAGGAGTCTATTTATCAGCATTCTTTTTCTTTCTTGGGGTGAGAGGAAGTGGGGGGGGGGGGGTGTAGGGGAGATTGCAATTGCACAGCGTAACTTTGTTCAAAATGAGATTTCTTGTTATCCACGGAAAATGTTTTAAATGAAATAAGAATATGAGATTTTCTATTTTATAAAAACTTTATGTGGATGTTTTATTTATCTGCTGTATGTCAAGTCCCCTGTGTGCAATATATTAATAGTGCATACTAATTCAAATCTATACCAGAAAGGTACCAGACTATTTGCCCTTTCAGCCTCGGTTCGGTTAAACAGACTTTAATAAGAGAAATACAAGATGGACGCCTGTGCTACAGGTCTAATGGGATTAAAGGCAATATTGCAAATAGTTTGCAAGAAAAGTTAAAAGTTAGCAGCATTATTTGAGGTACAGGTAAAAATCCCACATGGTTTTGAAAAAAAGAATTATTGACTGGATCCCGTAACATGAATTTGTGCATTGTCTGTGGTATGTACGAGCAATGTCAAAATTCAGTAAGAGCAAAAATAATAAATATTTTGATAACAATCGGGCCATGCAACTTAAAGTATGGATTCAAATAAATCAAAAGAGAGTCAATTTCTTTAGTTTAAAAAATGCTTTTATGTTTAAATAAACGTTCGATTCATTTACATTTATATGTGTTTTTTTTTTTACAATGCAAAAGAAAAACACAAAAGACCATCTTAATTCAAGTTTCACATACAATTTTTGAATCTGATTGTGGATAAGATATGCTTCCAAGAAATAAACATGTGATTTATCAAAAGTTGAAGTACATTTATTGAAAAAATTTGAAAACATAACTTTTTTAAATGAAAAAAAAAAAGTAGGTATGTTTAATTCGAATGCCCAATTTGATCCCCCAATATCTGTTCAACAGAACAATATCAACAGATCTACAGATATATTTACATTGGAATTTAACCTTCTTGGAGTCTGCAGTGTCGGGACATGGATAAAATTGTTTGTTAAAATCCCTCACAGAGTCAATGTTTGCAAACAAATGTGTACCCCACCAAAAATTCAATCAAAAGTTCCCTATTGAGACCAAGCCAAATAGCATGGAAAATGTCCAACTACCCTGGGTTATAAAGGGTGTGTACAACATGGGTAAGATTGAATTATATAAATGTTCACAGATTTGCACATAATTTTCATGGTATTAAGACGGTCTTGACTCTGAAGACCAATTTAGCTGAAACTGTTCAAGTTTATTATTACTGGTCTTTGGCAATTACCATTGTTGTTCAAACCCTTTAATGCTTTGACTAAGATAAGATTCTATTCTCTAAGATTTCCCACAGGCATTGTACAGCAAATCTCATTACCAAGCGCTGATAGCCACTCACCCCCCAACAAATAATACCCACAATACTTGACTCTTAGACAAAAGTAGGACAATTTTATCGAGTACAACGGCTGACCTACTTGACAGACTTTGATAGACTTTTCTGGTCTTGCCATTCAAAAATAATTGTGCAAATTCTTCTGATTAAAAAGAAATATATATATATAAAATCGGAAATCAGATTAAAGTAGGAAGAGTATCATGCCACCGCTCAAAATGGTGCATTGGTGTGTGTCTGCACCTTGATCAGGCATTTCGTTTGACCCTTGGAAAAAAGTCGGAATTTAATCTTTTTACTCCAAAATGTTTCAGATCCCCCACAAAGAAAATATCGAAATCAGATTAAAGTAGGTAGAATATCAAACCTGACCTACATTTTAATGGTGCACCAACTTGTTTTAATTGAGAACAAGACATTTTGATCAGCGCGCTCTGATCATCTTGAGAAATAATGTGGAGGGATTTTGCTGCTGGATGGGGGACAGTTTGGAGTATAAATGCCTGGATAGACAAGGATTTATATGCGAAGGAAAACAACTACATACAAATACATCCATGCTTGTATATATACAGAATTCTTGTATTCAAATACCTGTATCCGTGCTTGATCAAATGAAACGTTGAAGTTGGTCGCACGTTATTCTTTACAATACTCTCTCCATTGAGTATAATCTAGAAACATAGGTAGTAAAATACAACAGAAAACCTGCGTCTAGTTTTGGCGGGAACTGACTTGGTTGGGGGCCGCAAAATGAGTAACAAGTAGGCAGATATCCTCAATAATGCCCATGTTGGAAGTACATCATATTTTAGAAATTTGAAAGTGAACAAAACAATGTAAAAAAAAAATATAACAACTAAATTAGGATGCTTGTTACTATTTATCAATTTTCGCAAACTTAATTTTGTTTCTTCTTTCGTAAAACTGTTTCCATTCCACTGGAAGTTATTCTAAATAAAGTAATTTTTTTTGTTTTTTAAATTGTCACTTTTGCAAACTTAGTTTGCAATTTGGTTTCCGATTAAACTGGGTATGATTTTAACCCCCTTCTTATAAGGTGCACTGTCAACATTTTAGGGTTTTGAAACAAACTTATTTCGTCAAAAACCGTTTCTGAACCTTCCGCCTACTTGGTTCATTTTGTGGCACAAAATAAACATAAACAGAAACTTAAGCTCACAATTCAAGAAAAAATAATAAACAAATTCCTTAAAAATCAAAGTGAGAACCCCTCCCCGATAAACATATTTCTGTTTAAACTAACGAGGAAAAACTTAAAGATCAAACTTATGTAATTATCTGGTAAAAGTACCCAAGTGGTTTGTTGACGGTAAATGTGAAACTTTTACGGCCTTTTGTAGCTATCCCTTTCCTACACTCATACCTCTTCCACCCTACCTTCAACCTCTACTCCCAACCCAGACCTCCCAACAATCGAGGTTGAAAATCTGTTTCAGAAACTGTTTATGAAAAGAAGTTGCAAACGATACTTTTCATGGAACAGCGTTGTTATGTATGCAAATCACTACTCTATTTGAAGTCATACTTGCACAGACTATCACTGTGCACACATTTATTTCCATTTGACTGCTTCTGTTACTTTAACATACCTGTTAATCACACATTTTTTCATGCGCCTTTTTACAGAGGAATGAGACAAACAAGTTTTGGCTCTAAAAAAAATGTCTTGTCCTACACTATGTAGAGTATTGTGTGCTATCAGAAAATTGAAATATAACAACCTTTTTCTTTGGCTGTTTTTGGAGAAAAAGAAAAACAAAAATTTTGTCCCACCCTGTAACCATGCTGATCTCACCTTGCTTAAGTACTGAGTCACAAGATCTTGGCTTACCCGGAGGTGATGCATGTATACAATATATGACTCATCTCCAGATGGTGTTGCCTGTCATATTGCACCCTCACAGAAATAATGTCGCAATCAGGACGACTCTGAAACAGCCAAAGGGGAAAGAAGGGCTCAAAGCATACCATGCTTTAATGAGAACGATAATGCCCCAGATCACGACAATTTTATTGAAACGGTTCAGTACACGTACTTAAAGCAAAGACAATTTGTTTTGAATGATTTTTCTTTAAAGCACAGTGGCGTCATGTGATCGAAACTGTGAATAATAAATTAACTTTTGTTCTTTTTGTGTTCAGTTCAGAAAACTCTAAGCAAACTTCTTCCAGACCAACACGGACCCAGTGTTTTAGGGAGGTACTTTCCATAATGTCTTGTAATACTAAGTATATGACTGTCGTAAGATTCTAAAAAGGCCTGTCGACTTATTAGATGGTCATTACTCTTGACAAAGCTATGAAAAAAATGTTCCGTTCTTTCTCTTTTTGTTGATTAACAGAAAGTTAAATTAGGCAAACCCAAAACAAACCAGCCCAGATTCTGATCAAAGGTAAGCCTCCAAAGCAACATTGTGCGATCTCTCTCCGGTTCTTTTCATTTTATTCCTTGTAGGGAATTGGGAGGGTACACTTTTCTATTCAAATAGGAAGGTCAACAGTGCCAGTGATTTTTTCTCAAAATGTTGACACGGACTAAATAAACAGAATTCTTACTTGTTTTGTTAAAATAATACTTTATTCTTTGGTTACAGAAGCAAGTTCCCATGTACTGAAAATCCCCTTTTTGAGCTGACCCCCCCCCCCCCCCCAAGATCATTTTAACAAGTAATATGGAAACTTTCTTTGCCTACAATAATGTCCATGACAACAAACAATCAAACTTGACCGCACATTTGTCTCAGCATGACAAGAGAAAGAAAGGAGAAGGTAGTTAAGGATTCCTCCCTCCACATTTACACGTCTTCCGTGGCCTCCAGGATACGTTCACCGTGGGCCAGGCCCCAGTAGTGCTCCACGCCGTGCTTGCGGAACTGCTCCCTGGCCATGGACTCTGTCATGCACTGCTTGAATTTCAGCTCGCTGAAGTTGCGCTGCTTGACCAGTCCTTGCCAGACGATGGTGCACTCGTTGGCCTTGGTCTCGGACTCGTTGTCCGAGTCATCAGAATCTGTGTATGAAAGATGGTACAGAAATTAATTCAATACAAGAAAGCTGGGCCAAATAGCACCCCGCACTTATGACATCACTTTTGCTCAAAATACGCATGTGTAAGACAAACTTTCCACTGCCAGCTTTCACGCGATCACCGCATCGGCGTGCCAAACTACAGTAGTACAGTCAGTACACAAAGTAAACAAAGCTTGGACTGTACATGTACATAAGGGCACTTTAGTGAATTTTTGACACAATGTCTGAGATCCGGTTACTGAGCTTTTGTTTTTAGCATTAGAGCGGAGTGCTATTGCATGGCACTGCTTACCATTGGATTCTGCACATAGAACCATGTGCTTTTACATGTCACAGTAAGCTCATAATTTTATGGGAAGCAGGTCCATGAAGCTTGGTCCTTGTGTCAATCAGGGACCAATTTCATAAAGCTTGTAAGCGCAAAAATGTGCTAAGCACAGCAGAATTAGCAAAAACAGGTTACCAGCCATTAAGCCATATAATTCACACTGTTGTAACTGGTGCCCCACTATCTTTTTGCTCAGCAAATAAATTGCCCAAGTGACTTTGACTTCCTTAACGGAGCATATCTTGACCTACTTTCCACAAAAAGTTTTAGGCAAAGTCTTACCTTTGACCTACTCTAGAAGTGACTAAATCAATAATGTGCTTGGTAAAGATTTGCATGCATCTAATTAAGAAGTAGGAGCATGCCCCTTTCCACTTTTTAAAGTAGGGGGGGTCCGCATTTTGGTTTACATGCTTCAATATCCATCAATTTCCTTACCAATGTCTCCTCTCTTTTTATCCTCGCCCCATTTGATCCGATGCATCATCAACCTCTCAAACTTCTTCTGCTGCTTTAGACCTGAAGCGATCAAACCAAACCTTGAGTTAAGACATTATATGAAGCATTTTTTCCATTTCAACCTCAAAATGTTCAAGACTAATGCAATGTGTGTTGAAATTGCTTTTATCCCTTTACAAAAAAAATTTATGCAAACGGCTTTTACCATAACGGCCAATAATTTCACCAATTTGCACTCAACCAAAGTCAAAGTAAAATTCATTTCATAATTTGATGTTTTCCGATGTTTCCCATTTTAAAATAGTATTTACACTCAATTAAACAAAAACAACTTTCCTTTTTGTATTATTTTTCTAGAAATGTTTTCTGATTTTTTAATAAAAAAAAAAAAATAAAAAAATGGTAGCCAAGTCTGGGCTTAAAACAATTACACAGAAATGAATTGTCTTTAAATGATTCGCGCATAAAACAAATTTTTGTAATAAAAGAACAGACCAATGATGTGAAGTTTCTCACCTCCTTCAACGACCACTACATTGACATCCTTGTGCGATATCGCCATGCCAGTCATGTGGAGCTGGTTAGCATTAGCTTCCACCTTGAAGCGATGGGCAGGGTTCTTCAAGTTTCTCACGCAGTACACGGTCACGTTAATCCCCGCCGACATGTCCTCCTTCAGCTTGCGTATCTTCTTCTCTTTGCGCTGGTCTGCGGTCAGCTTGCGCGCCGCATTGGCCTCCTCGTGAGTTCTGTGGAATTGTCAACACAAATGTGTAGTTGATGAAAGTGTCGTCAACACAACAGTGGCATGCCTCAATTCACCGAAGCAACAGTTTGTTTGCATTATTCAAGATATAATCCCTTGCAATGAACTTCTTTCTTTCATTTAATGTAACAACTGAACAATGACAACAAAGCTACGAAGACAACAACAGATTATCATTTTTAAGGATTGCAAATGCAATCCCCAAAAAGTAATTAAAAATATCTGAGTAACCAGTAAATGTTTTGTTAACAAGGTCATTCTTTCCGACTGCTTCAGGCAAACCACTGTTCACCCAGCTTTTTTAAGTACCATGAACATGTTTAAAGGATCCCCTTTGGATATGGTCCAGCTAAAATGCTGGTGGACTAGTGAAACAGCAAGTTTAGTGGGCCAGGTCCAGTGACTGAGACATTAAATGCAAACCATGTAATCAGGGATGAGAGTCATTCCACCAGGCTGACTTCAAAAGTCCGAATTCAGATTAGAGGCTGATAATTCTCATCCCTATATAATCTTCATGTTATTGAAACTGGGTAAAATATCAAATAATTCCCTGCAACGGTTCCCTACCTCTGTCTCTTAGCCATTTGTGCTCTGACATGAGCCTCTACCTTGGTAGGGTCTTGGACGGCTTCATTGCCCAACACACGCATCAGGTTGGCCATCCTCACTGCACAAAAAGTTACAATAATTACAAAGAATTACAAAAGTTGAATTATCTACCACAGGGACCGAGGTATTTGTTTGTATATGTTTTGTTGAAAAATGCCTTTGTAATATAAATATTTTGTGATAATGCTTTTGTTAATTTTCAGCCCCTGGCTCACGGACAATTAAAGGGACCATTGTCTACAAGCTTTGCTTCTAGTGGATCCCTCCACAATACAACAGTTACTTTATTCTCATCTCTATGATTTCCTTTACATAGATGTAACTTTTTGTGAATTACTTTCTCTGGTTGAATACAGTGAAATATATCAACCTGAAACCTGAACAGATACTAGGCATTTGATTGGTGGAGCATGCATCACAAGTCTTCCGTTATTGTTGTAGGGTTTTGTAGAACCACTGATGGTGATAAAAGTGGTACTCTCCACAAGACATATTGTTTTTCACCTTTTGGTTCTGGTGGAGGTTCTAGTCCCAGTCGCACCTTCTCCTGGATCTCCTTCTGGATCTCTCGTCTTGTCTGCCTCCGCAGTTTCTTCCGTTCTTTCTTGGTCAGATAGATCGGCATTGTAACAGTCTGTGTCATCTCGACTACAGTCAAATTGAAAAAAATTAATAAACAAATGTCAATATCGGCATCCCCCGAACGTAGATGTTGACAAAATAGGGAGACTGCCAACATAAGTTCTAGACACCTCAGTTGGTAGAGCGCCGGCACGTTAATCCAGAGGTTCAGTCAATTTTTTGTTGTTCAACCCAAAATCAAAAAAATGTCAAAACACACATGGCTTTCCTTACTATACGAAATGGTTATTTAAAACAAATATTTGTTCGGACTCATGCCTTTGATATAGTTTACAGAAAATTATCCTGGATGCAAAATTCAACATCTATTAAATTCTGTCTTATTATTATTAATTTCGGTCATCCGGGAAACCCTTAACTTTTCAGTGACTTGCCAGCATGACCAGTACGCTACTTGTCATTTCACAAGTCTGCCAGCGATTCCACTGGTCCATTTTTCATGCTATGAACAGGTATGCTTTTCAACACTGAACTAGTTAGCCGGACCGACTGGAGAGAGTTTTGACTAGTCCTCAAGGTGTTGTAACTAACATTTGGCCATCTGACCACTGGTATTAACGGAGAACGCTGCCATTTTCAAACAGTCAGCATGGTTGAGACTTGAGAGTTTGAAAAAACAATATTATTTTAAAATATGTGTGCAATACTATAAATAGGTCTTGTAAACCCTCGAAGGTGCTACATAAATTTCAAAACCAAATCCATCTTCAAATGTTTTCATTTGTTTAAGCGCCTTGAGTACCTTATTGGTAGATATGGCACTATATGAAACTTTATAATAGTAATATAATAATGCTATAATAAAATGACATCATTATTACAGTTTTAATAGTGAGCTCCAACTTTGGTAGAGAGGAATAATTTGAAGATGTTGCAAACTTACCAGGCGGGTTGATCTGTATAGGGTGCTCCACCAGCTTGGTGATACCGACGTACTTCTCTGGGGTCCCCTTGCTACCGCTGGCTTCCTGGCGTCGGCAATCCATGTACGAGTCTCTGGGTAGGATGAAGGTGTCCCACCACTCTGTGTCTGGTATCTCACCTTCTTTCTGGATTTACACGCATACATGAAAGTCGGTTTACAAATGTGATGGGTACCAGGCTGTGATTATTGGACTTCAATTGATGCAAGAAAAAAACAAATCATGAGAACTTGGGGGAGACTTTTAGGGACACTAGTCGGGGCTAGTGGCTAGTAGTTGTTAATACTCACCAATTCTTTCTTCGGCACAATCAGTGCAAGCTTTGTCGCCGATGAAATTCCAGTTTTCTTTGCTGCCTGTGCGATCTCATTCTGAAGTTTTTCTAATTGCGACTGTATATAATGACAAGTTAACACAACATGAATTCTTTTTAGTAATTTTCATTGCAGCATGTATCAAAACAACACATAATCCCCGGCGACAATTTCCTTTGTTTAAAAAAACCCAAGATTCCCTGACTATGAAAACAGAATTAGCTGTTGCAAACTGCTTACCAACCAAAACGACTTGTGGTACAAACGCAAAAAATAGTTTATAGTTGGCCTAACATTTTGACCCTAGCAAAGTTTTTCTTGAAGACTAAGTGGAACTTTAATATATATTCACATTATTGGTCATTTTGTGTGTTTATAAAAACACACAAGGTTGGAAAAGAATTTACTCTTCCAAAACCAATGATGTAAAAACAACAATTTTAAACTCAAATTTATCAAAGACATGACCCCATTTTCTGGCAGGCTACCTTTGCTCTGATCCTCTGGGCCAGCTGTTCAAACCGTCCCTCTTCGTGAAACTTGAACAATCGCCGGCTGCGCTGCATTGGTGCCTGGGCAAGACTGTTGTCGAAGAACTTGGAGGCCTCGTTGACAGCGTCTTGTGGCTTTTCTGACTGGTTCATTTTAAATTCTTCTCTCCTCTTGGCTCGGATGTTTGCCTTAAAAAAAAAAAGAAAGAAACATATATAATTTTATTTGAAAAGTTTCTCATATAATTTGCTACATGATTATGTCAAACAAATCTCGTAGGCGGTAAATCCAAAGGAAATAATTAATATATATTCTTTTAGTTAGTGACAAATTCAAAATTTATCTTGTTCTTGTTCACAAATTTCTGGCTCATCAGTGTGGTGCAAATGTGCATCCTACAATCTTATGAGATTCTTGTCTTGGGAATACTGTACAGATTCTTGATTTTATTCTTGACTGTAGCAGCTCTAGCTTTGGCGGAAATCGAACCCCTCCCTCAAAAAACAAAACAAAGCCCCAACCCTCCAACTTTTACCAAATTTGACCCTAAACAACCGGTTTCGTCACCATCTGATACCTCAGTGTAATATCAAATTTCATATCAGATGCTTTTCATAGCCCAAATCGCCCAATCCGAGGCAACGTGTCCATTTAAGCGAGGCCAGACTTTTGAGAAGTTTCAAACGCACAAATTCTGAGAAACATCTTTTCATTGACACAATGCTTTGTGAATCTTCCATTTCTCACCTTCAATGTCGGTACCCGATGAGTTAATGTAATTTCCTTTCCAGCGGCATCTACTGTTCTACCTTGATCATCAAGAATCAAAGGGGTTGGCCTGGATAAGGGAAAAGAATAAGAATGTAAATTCTTGTATTTTTAAAATAGTGTTTTTATAACTGTGTACATAATGAGTATATTTTATGATCTTTCCTTGTATTTTTGGTATCAGTCAGTTTGTTTTAATGTTGTTGTGTTTTTTAACGAGGATTGCTCTTTTAGATAGTAATTTAGTTACCTTTCAGGCAATCCCTAGGCTGTTATTTGTTCATATCCCTCGGTTTTTCATAACTGGTCTGACTGGTTTTTCTCAGTCTTCTTTTTTAAAGTCTGAATGAATAATTAAATAAATCAATAAATAAATGAGAAATTGTTCCAACAGACTCTATATTGGAGTAGGCTTGCTCCTCCAACCCTCCCACTGTCTTACTAATCAATACCATCCACTGTTTTTTTAAAATGGTAGACAAACTTTTTAACATGCAATATGATACAGTGTGGTGAATGCATCTCACAGCGCACATTCAACCCTCTTACTGTTTGGCCAGTCAATGTCATCCACTATGATTTTGAATGATTGATAAACTATGCCAGCCTGCTGTATGCTATCATAGGGAGAATGCATAGATACACAGTACATACTCAGTTCACCTACTGTCTGGCCATTCCATATATTCCATTATGGTTTTGAATGATTGATAAATGCCAACCTGCTGGGTGAATGCATCTACACAACACACACATACACACAGTTACTTCTCAGCACAGTTGTGCCACCCTACAAAACCTGTTCAGTTGAATGGTTTCAACTGGTTGATCAACTCGCTGGCAAAACACCACCGAGAGTAGGTACTTACTTTGATACAGGGCCAGCCGGTTGCTTGTCCCCTACCAGAGCACTCTCGGCCTGTTTCATGCTGACCCCGGCCAGGGCCTGTTGAAGCACCAGCTGCCCCAGGCCAGCAGTTGCCATCGAGGCCTGAATGCGGTTCTGGATCTCGGCTGCTCTTCTTGCCTTGTCCAGGGCATCGTTCATGAGGATCTGAGGGGAGGCGGTGGGGGGCGGTACACTGGGTGCAGGAAGTGGTTGACGTTGAGGTCTTGTTGGCTGGTTGGGAAGAATTTTGTAAAAGATGTATTCCAACTGGTGAGTGAAATTGTTCCCTCAAAACAAAAAGAGGTGGTCGTTTCTCAGCTCTTTTTTTCAAAAGTGTTGTTAACCTTTGACTTTTGGTATGATTCGTCGGCTCAGAGCACGCACGACTTATCAGAACTAGAAAGACCCAGTCAGCTCAGAACAGAAAGGACGAAGCACGACCCAGTCAGTGTAGAGCAGAAAGGACTTGCAACACCTAGAAAGATCCAGTCGGCATTGAGTAGAGAGAACTTTTCAGAAACGCAAGCACAATGGGTTATATAAATCCTTTCTGCTCTGACCAGACTGGGTCATTATAGGTCTTATAAAGTCCTTTCTGCTCTGAGCTGACGATGTGAGCCAGTTGTAACTCAAAGCCATGTAGCTGTTCTGTGCAAGGTAAACAATTGTGCGCAAATTCAGTGGGTGAGTTTTGGAAATGCTAGCAGACTTACCAAGTAGTTTTGACCGCACAAACTGAGCACAAAATTCTGATGCATAGTGTGTTGACTGTAAACTTGAAAATGGAAACTGATGTACTCTTCCTAAAACGGACCATGATTGTTTCTTGATCTAAGTACAGTTTTAGTTTCTGGTCTACAAGTACCTTTTGGTCTTGCTTGGCCATGATCTGAAGCCTCGCTGAGGCCATCATCTCCTTGATCTGCAGGGGTGTCCACTGCTCCACCGCGGCCGACTCTTCCTCTCCACTACTCTCAAACCTTGTCTTGGGCTTCTTGGCTTTTGTGTCGATGATCTCGTCATCCTGGGAGATAGAGAGTCAGGTCGATGTTTGGTTAGCGAAACAATTTTCATCTTGATACTATCAATTAATATGCTATGGCTTCGGAACCCGTTAGAGGAGTAGAGGATAGTTGGCAGGGTTTGCTCTTAACTTGTTCAGTGACTGACCAGCAGGACTAGTTAGCTTGTCATTTCACTAGTCCATAAGCTTTTTCAGTAGTCCATACTTCATATGAAATAGGGATGCTTTTCAACACTGAACTAGCCAGCCGGACCACTTGGGGTATATTTTGACTGATCCACAGGTATTTGAGGTTTTATTTGGCCAGCGAACCACTGGTAAGGGAGAACGCTGTCAGAGGGGTGGCTTGGATTTCAAGGTAGGAAGATTGAGGTTTCCTGTGGTCAAGTGAACCAAGGGAGTACGGGTTATATAACCCAGCCCTTTATAGGTTGTTTTACTTTAATAGTTGATGCAAATACTTTTGCAAAAGAACAATATAAACAGCTTTTTATCATAGTATAATAACGATACAATTTTGTTGCTGCTTTTGTGTCATGGTTGATGATATCAACTGACCTTAATTGGTCTCTTCTTTGCTCTGTGCTCGTCTCTGTGACTGTGACTTTGTTCTATGGCCTCGAAGAGCTTCTCCACAAACTTTGGTGCCGAGTCCTCGATCAGGGGTTTCAACAAGTCTGCAAAACACACAACATATGATATAGTGATGCAATTACAAAACATATTTAAGCCTAGGGAAAATAGAATTAATAAAGCAAAAACATCAATTTAATGAGTCAAATGGCGGAACAATTTTCTATGACTTTAAACCCCCTTCCATTATTATCTATGACACTAAGGTGGCTAAGTCATGTAAGTAGTAAAGTGACAATGTCATGTGGGTTCAAATCTCAGTCATTGACACTTTATTCCGTCTGAGCGATGAAACGTGCGCTTTAATTTTCCCTTTAAATAAAGGTCAAAACTTTGTGTTTTAGCTAAATACCAATTCCTCACGAGGAATATTACAAAAAGGGAAGTGAAGTCCGACATCAGTTAAAAAATATCTAATAAATCCCTTGGCAGAATATGGAAATTGTTCATAACAGTATGTTAACAAAATTAAACAATACTTGCACTCGATCCACTGGCGACTGGTTTATTTTGTGTTAACACTTAAGTCTTAAGTGACTTTACTTGCACCTAGGACTGTAGGCCTAGGTAGTTGCACTGACTTGCTGAATGAATTGCATCAATCATGTCAATGATCAACAAAAATTAGCCTACTAACTACAGTACTTACCGATTGTTTTCATCTTACTCATTCCTTTACCGACACAGTTAAGTGCAGCCATCGTGACACTAGACTCTGAGAATCCAAGCACTTTCCTCACAATGTCGTCCACCATTGGCCGCATGTCGTCCAAATCTCGCTTAGACAGAGACATTGCGTTCGCGATGGAGGCCGCCATGTTGAAAATCTGTCGTTAAATTTAAACTGAAGTTCTAAATAAAATACTGCAACTTCTACTCATTAACTCGTAAATCTTTAAAAAGAAAAAAGTCAGACTGCTAGAAAATGCATCAACAAACTGAAAATTATTCTTTTAAAACATGATTAATCATACATTGTGCTAGAGTATAGGATACGTTTATTCATTAACGTTTTAACATCATCCAGCCATGTTAACCACACGATAGATGCTTGTTCTTGTTGGGCGCGATCTTTGAAGTCGTCCTTTAAATAAATTCGCGCAAGCAAATTTTTAAACTTGCGCGCGCGCATTTTAGTAACTAAAGTCTGCCCACACAAATAAAATGTGCGCGACTGGCCAGCATGATTCCGTTTTACGACACAAGAATATCTGAGCTTTAATACCATGGAGGTACCTCCATGTTAATACACAGTTCGTGAGCAGACCCGTTTCTCGACATTTTTCTCAAGTTTTTGAACAAAAGTATCACTTCAGACAGAAGTTAAGATACGGCCGAACACTACTTCGAACTTACACCTTTAACCTTTGGATGTAAATTTCCGCCAAACAGCGTATATTTCACGACAAGTGGTAGTCTTGGTTCCAAGACCATGGTGTTTGCTCGGTACACGCAGAATCAGTACCAACGTTCGTCGTGTATACACCG
>JAUELU010089109.1:0-14383 GCA_032357145.1 Evasterias troschelii
AAAATTGGTGTGTGTTCATAACACATATGGAGGTTGCTTTAAAAAAATTAAGAAAAAAATCTGAGCCGGTCACTGTCAAATTTTCAAAAATTTAGGTGAGTTGGCATGGAATGACCCTATAATTCAGTGAAATAGGTCCTAAACAGCCTTTCAACATGCACATCTACCATCAGCTGTTTGTCGAGGAGCTAACCCAACTACAACGAGGGGTAGTAGCTTATGACGGGTTCCAAAACCAGTTTCAACCTCCGGGCCCCAAATTTGACATATGTAATGGACTTTCCTGGTCAGGCGAAAACCTTTAATCTGCAGGGAGCTAGGGGACTAAATGCGTGTAACAAGTGCTTCGCAAATGGTAAGTGTGTAAATAAAGGTGCATAATATAGAGTTTTAAAAAATTGGGACAGAACATTTCTCTGTTAAAGTAAACATGAGGTTGTTTTTCGATTGATTAAATAAATAAAACAGATGAGTGCATCAATCAACATGCACACGTCAAGTGTTTGTAAAATTATGCTTTCTTGTTTAGCACGAAGCATTGGGTGAAAACAAAACAGCTGGAAAGGACTGTGTGCAAGTCGCATGTTTCAGTCACAAGTTATCAATCTCTTAATTGGATACTAAATACTTATCAGCTTAGCCACAAAACAAAACAAAAAGTTCAACAAACTAACGTGACACAGTTCATTACATGTGAGCGTGTATGTAACTCCTGCATGATGTGCTTCCATGTACAGTATGTATTGTCACTGACTTTCTGTTAAGTTCATCGATACCCTTTGCTCCAACAGATAAGAATGACACATTTCCGATGCCAAGATGGTACCAAATATCTTCTAATATTTATTTGTCATGCTCGGAGTAGATTTTTGTGCCTTGTGAGTGTGTGCATTGAATGGAAGGATTATAAAAGTAAACGAGAAAATAAAAACTAAGAAATATTTTTTGTTTTTGTTTCGTTCAGGTGAATACTCAAAGATACTGAGCAAGACTGTACCTTGGCAGTCGCGTTCTTGCATCAACACTGCACCAATACCTGAATCTGAAGCATCAGCAGCTAGAATGTATGACTTATCAGGATCTGGGAGAGCCAAAATGGGTTCCGATTCTAAGCGTGCTTTCAGCGTCTTAAAAGCTTGCTCTTGGGATGTTTCCCATCGCACTGTGTTTGGCGCACCTTTTCTGGTTAGGTCGGTTAACGGAGCTGCGATAGCTGCAAAATTGGGCACAAACTTCCTATAGTAACTGAGTAGTCCTATAAACGACCTTACCTCTTTTTTCGTCACTTGCCTGGCTGCACTGACAATTTGCTCAATCTTACTTGGTCTTGGTTTCAATATACCTCTGCCAACTACATGACCTAGAAATTCAAGGGAGTGAAAGCCAACAGAACACTTTGAAGGCCTTGCTGTAAGCCCTGAGTCACTAAGTCTCTGTAACACTTCATTCAGTACGTGTCTATGCTCATCCCAACTCTCTGTAAATATTAAAATATCGTCAATATAGTTAATGACATTGGTCAGACCTCTCAAGAGTTTACGCATCATTCTGGAAAAAAGCGCTGGGGCATTTACCATACCAAATGGTAAAACATTGAAGTTGTAAAGCCCGTCGGCTGTCACAAATGCTGTTTTCTCTTTGTCACCCTGTGAAATAGGAATTTGCCAGTAGCCCTTTGACAAATCTAGTTTGGAAAAGAACTTAGCTTTACCGAGCCTCGCCATCAGGTCATCTGCATGGGGGATTGGTTCAGGGTCAAACATCGTAATATTGTTGATTTTCCTGTAATCGATACAAAATCTGTTAGTTCCATCAGGTTTTCTTACCAACACAATCGGAGATGCATACGGTGATTCTGAATGTTCGATGATTCCCATATCAAGCATGGCCTCTATTTCAATTTGGATTACATTACGTGTGGCATGGGGCGTTGGATAAGGTTTGGACCTTATGGGGCTATCAGTGGTGAGATGTATCGTATGTTCAATCAATTTGGTCTTACCTGGTAAGTCAGTCAGGACACCTTCGTGATGTTGGAGTATGTTTTGTGTGTGTTCCCTCTGTTGTGAATTTAAGTTGTCTCCAAGGTGGACATCTTTTCTTCCTTCTTTGGACTTGACTGGGGGAAGGACCACTTCCAATATCCCTTCTGTCTCACTGTTGTCCATCTCAATTATACCCACTCCAGCTAGACCAAGAGCTCCCACCGCTGTTACTTCATCTTTCTCTGATCTCTCTACATACAGCTTCAACAAATTTGCATGATACGTCTTCACCTTTCCTGCAACATCAACTTTATAATCATGTTTAGCCACCTGCTTTACAATCATATACGGCCCAGCCCATTGCATCAACAACTTATTATTATCTGTAGGTCGAAGAATAAGTGCCTTGTCACCCTCGTGAAATCGTCTGTCTTTGGCTTTGGCATTGTAATATTTCCTGTAACGCTTTGACGACTTCTCTAGTTCTTCTCGAGCCAAGTCACATGTTGATTGTAGCCTCTCTCTCAAGTCTACTACGTACTGGTAGGTAGTCTTTACCTCCTCATTCACCTCATCACCTGACCAAATTTCCTGTAGAATGGATAATGGCCCTCGCACCGTACGCCCATACATCAAATCAAAAGGTGAAAAACCCAGACTTTCCTGGGGAGCATCTCTGTAGGCAAACAGCAATGCTGGCAGAAATCTGTCCCAATCTTTGGGTCTCTCAGCACACATTCTTCGTAACATCTTTATGAGTGTTGCATTGAATTTTTCAACCAAACCGTTACACATAGGGTGATAGGGTGTTGTTGTCAGTTGTCTTATTGTCAACAATCTGCTTACTTCTCTCATAACCTCTGAAGTGAACTGTGTACCCATATCTGTAAGAACCTCTTGTGGTATTCCCAATCGAGTGTAAACTTCTAAAAGAGCCTCAGCAACCCTCTCTGCTTCTATGCGTGGAAGAGCAATAACTTCGGGATATCTGGTTGCATAATCAACTATCACTAAGATGAACCTATTTCCACGGTCAGTAATCGGATGTATAGGGCCCACAAGGTCAACGGCTATGCGCTTAAATGGTGTGTCTTTTAGAGGCATCTCTCCTAAAGGGACCTTTCCAACCTTGCCCTTGGACACTGTTCGTTGACAAATATCGCATGATCTGCAATACCGCTGTACATCACCTGTCAACCCTGGCCAATAGAAATTAGACAGCACCTTGTCTGTAGTCTTCTTTACACCTAAGTGACCCGCCATAGGTGAATCATGAGCCACTGTTAACACTTTGGGTCGCATTCCTTTAGGCACCACAAGTTGCTTAAATATCTTGCCGTACTCAATCTTTGGTGACTGAAATTCTCTGAACAACATTCCCTTGGACTAAATGTAACTTGATTTATTTGCCTTACCCGTGATCCGGTATGGTTCGTCGTTCTCAGCGTGTGCCCAAAACTTAGTCAACGTCGGATCACTGCGTTGACCTCCTCACGAGATACCGTCTCACTGCATGACTCTGATACAAGTAGGGGTTTGTAGGGTCTGTCTTTCTTGGCTGCCACACTTCGGGTTTCCACCGCAGCCACTGTCTTTCCTACTTTCTCTTTCTTCTTCATGGTCACTGGTCTTTCAGGTCGCCATGTCTCATTTGGTTTCTGTGGATCAAATGCTCCTAGAACATTACCAATAATGAGATCGTACAGGGGAGTATCCATACATAGGGCCTCTACCTCACCAACAAAGAATGGAGTATCCACCTTGATCAATGCTACTGGTACACTTCGCACAGTTCCATCTAAAAGAACACATCTTTGAATTCGGCCCAACAACTGATTGTCATCAACAATGTCTCTACGGACTACCACAGTACTACATCCTGTAACTCTTAAGACTGTAATAAGTTGACTTCCAACTAAACCTTTTCTCACTGGCGTTGACTTACCAAGAGTGCAAGCAGCACTAACCATGGGAAGGTCATAACTATCTTCCATTTTGTCATTTTCCTCTACTTCGTTGTAACTTGGTTGTTGTGTTACTTCTAAACAAACAGCAACTGTTTGTGTGATTGTATTTAGTTGAGAAATGGGCTCTGTCTTCAATCCTGCTGCTTTTGATCTTATCCTTTGCTTTTCTGTGTTCAGCTTGGACTTACAGTAAGGTGCAATATGACCCATTTCACCACATTCGTAACACCTACGACTCTGATAATGTTTTGCTTTTGGGTCACTCGGCCTAATCTTACTTTGAACAAAGTTTGGTTTCTGAGTCGAGGGATTGTTACTTCTTGACCTTACCGTATCTGACTTTCTCTGGTTCCATGTGTGAGCTTCCATGTACTGGTCGGCTATCTTTGTGAGTTCAGACAAACCTTTTGGCTTACGTTCCTTTAAAAATAAAGCCAAATCTTTATCTGCCATTTCTAGAACCTGTTCAGAAACAAAAAGATCTATATCGTCAGTACATGTTTTTTCCGTCTTACCAAGTTCAACCCATCTAATAACATATCCTCTGAGAGGCTCAGCAAACTGAGAGTATCGCTCTCCACTGTCACGTTTGGATGTTCGGAACTTCACCCTGAAACCTTCTTCTGTAAGTCTAAATCGATTTAATAAAGCTATCTTTACTTCAGAATAGTCTTGTGCCTGTTCTGCTGTGAGCCTAGAATAAACCTCTAATGACTTACCCTTGAGTAGAGCACTAAGGGACATGCCCCAGTCCGATTCTGGCCAACCGTTTACTTTTGCAAACTGCTCAAATCTGCGCAAGTAAGCATCTACATCATCAGTTTGTTCATTAAGTACAGGTAGCTTGGGAGCTTTAGCATTTACAGAAGCTTTAAATGTACTACTTTGAGGTAGAGATTGGGAAGATGAATGTTCTTGTTCAATCTTAAGCTCATAATCTTTCATTTGTAGCTCATGTTGCCTTTCTAGTTGTCGCTCTTCCCTCTCAAATCTACGTTCTTCTCTAAGTATGTGGTCATGCTGTTTTTTTTCTTCTAACTCTTCTCGACCACGAGCAAATCTTTCCAATTCAGAGCCGTCTAATCCTATCTCTTGTCCAAGCCTTATAAACTCCATCATGGATCCCAATATACTGATCACCAACAGTACAACTACATGTATGAAAAACTTATGCATGCAAATTTCCCTGCAGCACACCGACCTCTACGACTATACGCAATTGCTTTGCACCACGGCAACGTGTTTCACAACGCTGCAGAGTGTACGTGTATGATTTAAGCATGAATGAGCGCACATATCCTTAAAAGCCCTGCCAATTCGATAGGCCTATAACGAACACAACGATTATAGAAGGAGAATGTACTTCGATCTGTTAAAAACCAAAATTCAAGATAATTGGATCAATCAAATTGAACAATTTCGCGCAATCACACTAATTAGCAAGGGACTGGTAGGTTCTTACCAGAGATTAACCTTCTCAAAAACCCACAAGTAAAGTTCTACATCAAGGCAACCTAACTGTATTAATCTTGCTACCTATATCAATGTGTTGCTTCGAAAATCATTTACCTGCGCTGTGTCAGCCATAACTGCAACTGTATTTTTGGTTTGTTTTAAAATTCCCGGACAAGCCCCCATTTGTCACACCATGGGACTGGGTTTCCCCTGGCTGACTTTACAGTTACGCAGTAAGGCTTAGACAGGACACACGATAAATGATTTTTAGAGAAACAAGTTCTATAAAGTCAAAAATTGATCTAATTTAATAACAAAGAAACAGTAATGTCCTGTAAATTCATTGAAAACCCTATCACTATTATACAAATTCATGAGCGAGTTTAAGCTAGGGACTTAATTGACGGTACTCCACAAGATTTTCTCTAGATCATTGATTGAGGCACAATTCTGTCCTCACAATTTAAACACAATGAATTGATCAAGCATAATTAATTCATCAAGCACAATTAATTTACGACAAACTCTATTCTGTTAAGCCCACCACCAAGATGTCTTTTCAAGGTTCGTGATCGTTCATTGCAGTCGTGATCGTTCATCAAAACCAAAACGTGCCGGAGACAAGAGGCATTGTCTAAATTTGATGATGGGGGTGATTCGTATGGTGTTGTCACAATGCACCTTTGTTGTGACAAAGGGTTTGCTACATGTTGGTTGGAAATACGCGGGAAACAAATCTGTTAGGATCCCGTGTTGAAACCTTTTGCAAAACTCAATGGTGGAAAAGTCCCGGGTTGTGTTTTTTTAGAAAAATTGGTTTTTAGTTTTCCATCCGAATGCGGATTTGTGGAAAATACATGTATTAAAAGAAGGTTTTGGTTGGGTTTTTCGAGATCAAGGATATTTTTTCAGATCCTTTTGGGTAGCAATAGCTAGCTTTCGAAGTCAATTTCGCTTCCTCGTCAGTTGCATGTGCGTTGATTCTATGAATCAGGTAAATCTCTTTGAACATCTTAGAAAGATGTGAAGTTGCAATTGTGGCATGGGAGGGGAAAAGCATAGCCGTAGGTATGTTTGTGAGTAGGAGTGACATGGCACGTATCCGTTGTTGGATTTTCATAATAAAGCAATCAGGTCCTAAAGTGTTTCTTGTAATTCATGTGAGAATGGTGATCAGGGTTGCTTTCAAACTCGGTTGAGTCTGCTGGCAATTTTGCTCTGATAATCATTTCCGTATGTTTTTGTCTTTTTTGAAAGCAATGAATGGTGGATTCGGAAATTATTCCGAGTGTGTCATCGCTCCGAATTTGAGGCCAGAATTTGTCGATTGCCTGTGTAATATCCTTGTGGAATAGTGCCGGGTTGTAAGTTGTCGTGAAGACGAGAGGTATTTCAAGGGAGGTTTTCTACTATCATCATCATTAGACCGTGTAAGTTTTATGTAAATCTGTGATCAAAAGCATATTTTACAAGTTTTTTACTTACAATTCTGTAACCTCCCTGGATTGTTTTACTTTAATTTTGCTCTTTTTTCTCTATTACAGGGGTTTTGCAGAGGGCAAGCTTAAAGCCTTTCGGAGTGAGTATGCTCATCTTGGAGACCTCAGGTCTCTAGCGGGTTCTCAGGTACCTGTAATTGTATTAACTGCTACAGCCACGGCCAGTACACAAGCAACAATTGTACAGTCACTAGGATTAAGAAATCCAGTTATCTCCAAAGCACCTCAACGAGAAAACATAAAGGTTGTTGTGTTAAAAATTGAAGAGAGAGACATTTTCAAAACATTTGAATGGAAACTAAAATTAATGGAGAAGGGTGTAAAGTCTGAACGCATGATAGTTTATTGCAGGACTAAACAACAGTGCAATATGCTTTTTGCCAAATTTAAGAAATGTATGCAACCATCATCAGCTGCAGATAGGCTTTTTGCCAAGCCCGCACCAACTGATGATGATGTGAAAAATATGGTAATGGAGTCTTTCAAGAACATAAACAGTAATCTCAGACTTTTGTTTGTGACAATTGCCTTTAGCATGGGAGTGGATGTCCAAGGTTTGAATACTATTGTGTGCACTATGGACCTCCTCGAGACATCAATGAATTTTTACAAGAGAGTGGCAGAGCGGGGAGGGACGGCAAACAGAGCGTATCCATATTAATCTCATATCCAGGTGCCGGCAAATATACAAGACCAGATCAGAATATGAAATCATTCATCAAAACCAAAACGTGCCGGAGACAAGAGGCATTGTCTAAGTTTAATGATGGGGGTGATTCGTATGGTGTTGTCACAATGCACCTTTGTTGTGACATTTGTGCCACACCCTATGCAAATGTGGGGAAGATGCCTGCCAATCCCGGACACATGCAGAAAGCTTGCTGCAATGTGTGGTAAAACCCAACACTCCTCCAACAGCAATAATGATTGTTGAAGATGAATGCAAAACTGTTCTTCAAGACTGTTCTTCATTTAGATTGCAGCTACTAGAATCAGACGTACATGAAACTCGGAAACACCATTTTCTTGCAGGAGGAGATATCACAAGTGGATTTCCTGCATCCACTTCTCAAAAGATAGTGGATGAATGTCAAATGGTTTACACATTGGAGCAGTTCAAGCTGAAGTATGCTTTCTACAGCCAACACGTGTTTTTCAGATTGTTGAAAACGTTCTGGGGGACGACTGTGCAGTAGTGAATCTTAATCAAGACCGGTCGACACATACATCAGACACTGACTTATCTTCTTCTTCCACAAGTACATCACAGCAACTGAATTTGAGAGACTACTTCTCTTGTCTTCATCAACTGATTCTGACTAAAAAAGACACATTGATATATTGAAGTAAATCTGTGCTTTGGTGGTATGTTCCTTAAAGTTCCGGTACCAGTTTTTTAATAGAAAAGAACATTTCAAACGAGTTCAGTGGAAAACTAAACTTTCTCTTTTCAATTTTGAAGGCCCTGCACTGAGTATGAAACAAGTAATAGCACTTCATTTGAATAAAGATTCATATTGACCGCCATTGATGTCAACTACATTCATAAAGAGATTTATGAAGTTTCTCATCCAGTTGGAAGTAATTCACAATGTATATTATGTGACACAACGCATTATGAAATGCAATCATTTAAACAATTAATTTCCAACACTGCAAATCCTTTTGTAGGGACTACTTTCGTGATAGAATGTTGGAACCCTCACATCATCATTTCTAGTTTTAAAAAATAAATAAATAAACACTGATCACTGGTAGATTTGTTTATGTGATATTTCAATCACATGATTGCTTCAAAAAAAAAACTTGGAGAGAAAAAAATGTAATCAAAAAAGAAATTGATAAAAAAAGGGTGATGCATCTTGGACCAGTACTCCCCATGCCATTTCTAAATAGTTTTGAAATTATTTACTGATCTGTTTTATTTAAGTGGTCTGTTCATTTAAATCTTATCTAATTTGTGTGGCATTTGCAGTTCATGAACATGTAAATAAGCATTGTAACTTGCATGAAATTAGTACTGGCACCTATCGTCCTGAGAACAAATATTGAAATGCTACAGCATGAATTTCATTTCTTGGAGTCAAATTGTATGTGGCCTTCAAAAGCCAGTTTTATGTGAATTTACATATGTTTTAACAATTAAGTACTTGCATCAGTCGTATGCAAATTATCGTCAAATAATTGCCCCTTAATCAAATCTTATCTACTTGGCCTTCAAAGCCCACATAAAAATTGTCATGTGTCAAAAATTGGAATGAGAAATACAGTACCAATTGCTGTTAACTTTAATAATCCAAGTCATATTAAAATATTACATTACTGATAAATAATTACAGCGAGAAACAAATTTAAGTAGCACTTCACTCATGCGTAAAATTTATTGACAAGTACACTGTACATGTACATGAATCATTTTGTATGGTAAATATTTTGTTATGCTCATTATAATACATATTACCTTGGTTGGAATAAAACATGTCACATAGAAAGGTAAAGTTGATTCATTGAACAAAAAAATAAGTGTGCAGAAAACTGATAATTTTCCTTCATGAGTGTTGCTTCTAGTTTGGTGAACACAATACTGTAAACCTAAAACAAGCAATACAAAATTGGGTGAAAAAGTTTGAAAATATCTATCAAATATACAATTGTTGTCCTTCAATTCATCTGACATACACGTAGGTACTGATTCTGATTTACAAGTGTGGGATATTGGAGGGTAAAATGATGTCCTTATCAGGGCATGGAAGAGAGCACAAGTCATGACTTATCAAAACATAAGACAAAGAAAATCTCTAAACCTTCAAGTATCAAACTGTTGTGGATACTTGGCACCATTTTGTCAAGGCATACATGTATGAGTGTTCTCACTATCTTTTGCTATCAGAAAACATTTCCAAGAATTGCAAAGAAGAAAAAACATTAACATTTAATGAGCAGATTTTTTATAGAAGTACTTTTGTAGCTATAAATCTTGTGTATATGGATGGAATACATTGTGTTTACAATCTTCATGAAAAAAAGGAGTTAAATTTGACAGCTTTAATTGACTATTAACATCATAAATATTCAAATAGTGTAACTAGCCCTTCCTGTATTAACATAAGCACCATTTGTCACGCATTTTTACATAAAAAGCAAAAATTAGGTGTGATATGCAAAAAAATCACTCAGTGGAAAGTTGCCACAAACAATATTAATTGTTATGGTAATTCCGTTACATTTGTAAACAAGGGGGGTCTGAAGTGAGACATTTCGCAACTAATCTCAACACATTAGTTGTGGTTACAGGCACGAGGATGAGCACTGAATTTTATATTTGAAGAAAGAACTACATGTATTAGTACAATCAAGTTATGTTGTTATGAGACCCACAAAACTATTATTCTGTTAAGTATTGTACATTAAAACCATACTTATACTATTCGTCAAGTTGAATAAAAACATTCAGATGCAGAAGACATTCTTTACAAACTGTGTGGGGAAAGTTTAGTTTGTTTCAGTGTAATTATTTAGATAAAAATGCCAATTTCAAATGCTCGACATGTCTTTTTTTCAGTACTTAAAGTTATTTAATCTCAAAGTATGAGCATGAACAATTTACAGAACTCTTTTTTGTTATTGAAAGAAAATTTTTGGTAAAATAGCATTTCCCTGATTGGGTGTACAAACACATTAGGCCAGAGAGAAAAGTCATAGTTTTGTTTAGTCAATGCCCACCCCCAATTAAATAACAGTGACATCATGTTTCAAATACAATGTATAACTCTGAAAGACTATTAAATTACATGACAATTTACACCACTTCAAGGTAAGGTTAGAGACTAGTAATTTGTTCACATTGTATTGAAACTTTTGAACTTCATGCCCCTCTTTGAGTTGTTCAATCCTTTATAATTTCAGTAAGTCTTCATCCATAACCATAATTTTACAGTGGTCCTAAGAAACACAATAGACGTTTGTATGAGTATCACGCCTGTAATAAAGAGCAAACAAAATATTTAAAGGGGCATGTTGCCTTCGAATTGGATGCTATGGGCCACAAAAGGTGTTAGTTATTAAATGAATATAGTTGAAAAGATGTTTCTTTTAAAGTTCACATAAGCAAACCTTACAATTGTTTAGTTTTTGTTTAATTTAGAACATGGTTGGCCATTTCGTAGAAAAACATTTTTTAACTCAACGAAATGGGTAACTGAACGTTCCACAAGCTTTATATGTACATGTATTATCAAAGGCAAATGTTCACTGTTGTAATCACTAATTGCTAAATTCACAACCTATTACAAGTGTTTTATTGTTATAAAAGCAAAATGTTAGGAAATTTGAAGGGGATGTTCAACTGTACAAGACACATAAGTATTCCTGGTACAAATACATGTAAATAAAGGTTTTTAATTATGCATATATCCATGTTGACTATTCTTGAAAAACAAGACCCAATTTCATGGAGCTGCTTAAAGACACTGGACACATTTGGTAATTGTCAAAGACCAGTCTTCTCACTTGGTTTATCTCAACATATGCACAAAATAACAAACATGTGAAAATTTGAACTCAATTGGTCGTCGAAGTTCCGAGATAATAATGGAAGAAAAAACACCCTTGTCGCACCAAGTGTGTTTTCAGATGCTTGATTTTGAGACCTCACGCGTGAGGTCTCAAAATGAATTCAAATATTTTACTGAGAAATAACTTTTTTCTCAAAAACGGCGTTACTTCAGAGGGAGCCGTTTTATACTATCAACAGCTCTCCATTGATCGTTACCAAGTCAGTTTGTATGCTAACAATTATTTTGAGTACATGTGATTACCAAGTGTCCAGTGCCTTTAACAGCTCCATGAAATTGGGCCCACTGAAGTGAGAAATTCTTTAAGGACAATTTGACCAACAAAAGTCAGCCAAATGTTATTTCAGGCATTTCATGTTGCAAAGGTGTCACATTATCATATGTAAACAAATGCAGAAGGTACTTTTACAAGACAAGTCCTTCATTGAGTTCTTTATCCAATTGCTGACGTCCTGGTGATTTAGTCTCGCAAGAGAGCTGCTTGGAAAGTCGGGAAAGCTGTGGTGATATCTTCCTGGAATATTTTCAAAGATACTCCTCTCTCCTCCATGCATTTTTTTTTAAGGAGAGCTTTGACATTATTAACATGGCGCATGTGAACATGCTTGCTTGATTGTTTCCTGACAACTGAAGAATTGTCATAATGCTTCATTATCGCTTCCACACACTGTGATGACTCACTCACCCGTTTGATGGCTGCTGCAGTAACCTTTCTGTGAGAGCCAACACACTGCTCTTTAAGCTTTCTGTTTTCTTGTTCTACACCAAGATCACGAGGAATGTTATGTTCCAGTCCTCCTTCATGGTTGATGAACATATTGTGTGTGCAGAAATGAGCCGCTCTTTCAGTTAAAAAACACTTAACTTGAGCCAACAGTCGCAATGATTGATATGCATATTTAGATTTATCAGTTGCTTTGAAAAACAACATAAGATACTTGTACAGGTCAACAACGCGTTCTCCATCACCTAATTTGCATGCATCATTGAAATCCCATGCTAACAAACACAAGCAGAGAGAGCTGTACGACTATAATTGTACAACTGATCTGCACCTTCTCTTGACTGACGAGGATTCACAGGCACTGGTCCGCCATGTGCATGCTTATTCTTGATGTGTCCTTTCAAAGTTTTCAAGGTTTTGTATGTCTTGTTACATCCTTCAACAGGGCATGAGAGACGCTCGGCCTGCATGGACATCTCTATCTCTGATGGAATAGCATACTCATCTAACAACCTGCCAATGACGTTAAATACATAATTAGCACGGCTGCTGTATTGTTCAGAGTTGTACAAATTCTTAGTTGGTACACTGTCTGTAGTCTCCATTCCAAGAAAGGTCATTGTTGCAGAGACCACAAGGGCTTCGGTGTACTTCTGCAAGAAATACTTGGATGCATTGAAGTTGTTCATGGGATTGACAGGTACATCACATGCCTTCAGGAAGTTCCGAGCTGCATACAGAGTACCGGTATCTGCTGATGAATCAAGTTTCCAGATTGACTGAAATAAACAAAAAAGTAATAATAGACACTGTAATTAGGTAATTATCAGCTGTAAACAATAATGGCAACATTTCAATAAGTAAATAGGAATAGAGGCGAATGAAGGATGTTTTGCAGGGAGGTGTCAGGCCTTTTTTCTTTTTTTATTTTGAATAAGACAAAAATATAATTATTTTTATTATTTTTGAGTCAGGTGGGGGGGGGGTGGGTCCTCAAAAAACAAACTCTGGATCTGCATCTGAGCTAAGAGCTTATTGTCTGAATGAGAGTTTTATATCATTTTTCAACCAGAATCTGTAGGAGGAATGAACACAACAATTGTTTGCTCCAATGACTAATATGAAACACTGGAAAGAAGTCACCCCTCTTCGTCTCTCTCCAGTCGAACTTGCAATGGTTATTTTGTCGTTTTGCATTTTAGTTAAGTTTATCAATTTGCTGCATATAATATGCATGGTAAACAGTACTCAATCAAACAATCTCACATCTGCTGATTTTAACATACCCCATAAAAGTTGGTCAAGGTGTGCCAGTCTTCAAGTACAGGCATCAGTCCCAAAAGCTTCCGTGAGGGATCCTGGGAGTATTGCGTATCATCTTGAGCATTGGACTCCCTATCAACTGTCAGGAGATCACCACGACACATGGTAAGTATTGGATTGTCAGTTCCATCACCAGGAACATAGGAGTGAAGCCTCTGCATGATTTTTTCAATGCCCTCTGAAGTATTCTCGTTTTCCATCATGACTCCTAGTCCTATCTGCATGCCAAAAAAAAAGAACATGAGAAGAACACAAAAACATTTTGTTTCAAAAGGGCTTTTATAATATTTGTCAATGTTAAAAATGTGTTGTGAAATTCAAATGTGAGCTCATTTTGACAACTCTAACAAATTTTGTTTCATATGCATAAAAAGCACGAGGAAGACAAGCACACAGTCTACACAATTAATTGGTGTTTGAGCCAAAGAATTCCAAATATTACAAGTAATGTAAGCATGCAGGAATGAATTTTGTGCCAGGGTTGAAATTAATAAAGGGCGCTTTAACAAATTTAATTATCCCCCTTATCAACAGAGACTGCCATTGTTTGGTTTGTGTAACATGACCAAAAGTTGCCCACTTCGGGTAAACAACCAAAAACACAAAATGGACATTTGAGGAACTTGAAGAGTAAAAAATCCTTCATCACAGTGCCAAAGCACGTTACAAATTGCAATCAAACCCGCTTAAAGGATGTTTACAACATTGATACTGTTGAAAATAAAAAAAGTTAACAGATTTACATGGTGTGAAGAAGGTAATAGTGAAAAACTTTCCTAAAAATATTAGTCCTTGAAATGCTTTAGTTTTTGAGTAATGAGTAAAGCAATTAGTAATTATCCTGCAGGATAAATCA
>JAUELU010089163.1:0-14367 GCA_032357145.1 Evasterias troschelii
TAATAATGTGTGAAGCGCTTTGAGACACCCTTCGGGTGTGAAAAGCGCTATATAAAAATGGGTTATTATTATTATTAAAAAGTCCTTCTTAAACATTATGTTCAACATTATTGATAATGTTTTGTTGTCATCCTGATAATAACGTTTTTTAAATTTCCAGTCCACAAATTTGACTTCCGCTTCCTAAAAACAGACATGTATTATTTCACTAAATTATTGTGCTGTTCTGTCGATCAACTATCAACTATCAACTATCGGTATCAACTGAGTGGTTAAACAAACCTTGACAAAATCAATTTTTATAGACTTTACCAAAACCTTCACGCTTGTTCTTATAGGAACTAATGTCTATATAATAAATGTGTTCTATTATATTTATTATTGAACAAACTAAGGTAAAATCTGTTGACTTTTCTCACCCTGAAGAAGTCCGCGATTGTTAAAATGACAATCTGATAATCACTTTCACATCTCATCTCGCAATAGTTGGCATAATTAAAACAAAAAATCCATATTTAAATTCTCAGTCCTACAAAAAATAATTTCTTTAGATCACTGTAAACCGTTCACGTGCTATGTCTTTCCACTACCAACGGCCAATGTGCAGCTAAACAATCAAATAACTGCACAAAGTACAATTAGAAAAAATTACTATTTAAAAACTTTCTTATTAAACATTTGGTTAAACCTTTCGGATAATTGTTTTTGTCATCAATTTACAAACACTACTAGTTTTTTGATTTTCCAGTCCACAGGTTTTACTTTCACTTGGTAAGTTTAAAAACACATTGATTAATTCAGAAAACAATTCTGCTGTTTAACCAGTCTATAATAGAACCATTTTTTTACCACAACATTTAGCTGGTTATTGGACTCAACCATGAGACTAAACAATGCTTGACAACATCAGATTGCATAGACGTTTGTTATTATTGGTATTAATGTTTAGATAATAACTGTGTTCTATTAATTCTTGAACAGAGGTCAAATCTCTGGACCTTTTTTAGCTTTAAGCAGTCAAAGATTGTCAAAACGATCTGATTGTCACAATAACTTGTGTTACAGCAGGTATGTTGATTTTTCTATCTTGGACATTTGCCTCTTGGGGGCGCTATTTTGCAGTTGGGAGAGTTGCGACATGGAGGGACCAGTTTTCTTTGGTCACGTGGTTGCTGGACGCCATGTTGTCTCCAAACGCAGCACAACCCAATAGGCAGACTAGTCTAGCACCCCGTTTCTTGGGGAACAAAATGGCTTCTAATCGCGAGTTGTCGCAACTCTCCCAATATACGGCTCTGGCTGAGCCACAAAACAATTGAGCCACATTGCAAAGAAAAGTTAAGATTTCCAAGCCCCTTTTTGTCTTCTAAATTTGTCCACTTTCCAATCTACCATAGACCTTGGACACAGGTAAATACATTTTTGCGTCTCATAGTTCCATATGCAGTAATTTTAGGTGTTTTGGACTTATTAAAGATAGTGTTTTTGATGACTTATTTCATGAAGTTTTCTAACGTTTTTGGAGTTAAAAAAGGCACATGTTTAATCAGAACCTATTTCGTGATAATTTGTTAGCACAGATTAATGTTACTTCAGTTACTTAAAACTAAATGAGTTTATTGTTCTTTAAACCTACAGTTTTTACGTGAAAACACAGTGAACACAGTAAACAGAGTGATATTGATATACCAGGAGAGAGTTTTAACCAAAGAACAAGGAAACTGTACAAGCCATGAATGAGAAGAGTAATAAAACAACAAAGACGTGAACTGTACAAACTGATATAACTCTCAACAATTTGTCGTGTACACTTTTGTACATGTCGCCGCCACAACTTGTATATCACTGTAAACAGTTCATGTGCTATGTATTTCTACTGCCAACGGTCATATAAAATGTACAATATTAGAGACAATTTTCAAAAGGTTGTTTCTTAAACGCTTTGTTGAACAATTGTGACAATTGGGGTTTTTTTTTCATCAAGATAATAACAATAATATGCTTTGAATTTTCAGTTCACATGTTTGACTTCTGCTTCGTAAACTTACAAACGCACCTTGATTCTTTCAGTAAATACTTTTGCTGTTCTACCTATCTTTGCAAAAATATTGTACAGAACAATTTCTTTAAAACAAAACTTAGCTTGTTATTGGTATCAACTGTGTGGTAAAACAACGCTTGACAAACTCAGATTGTTGAACTGTCGAGGCTCTGCCAATATTTTATGCTATGTCTATATTTAACTACTGTCCACATAGATATGATTTATTGACTAATGAACCATGGTCAAAAGTATTGACGCTTTTTAACATAGACGTTCTGTGGAAATTGTTTCCGACAACATATTTTTTACATTGTCTTCTCAACATTTAGCAATAGTTGGCATAATGTTTTTGAAGTGAATTAAGTTAAATTCTACGTCCTACAAAAACAAATCACTTTTTGTATAATGAAACATAATAGAAACTATCAATAAACAACTGCAAGAGTCAAACTCAGAATGTTCATTCCAAGTTTGTAAAACAATATTTGAACGACATGATAACGATTTGAGTTTATTTGTTGTTAAAACTTACGACAAGTTTTGCACCTCGTTAAAACTATTAGATGAATTCACAACATTGCGTTGCAATGAAGGTTCTGGGTTGGAATTTGTGTGACTTTCTGTATCTGAATGTTGCATTTCTTAGGAGTAATCATACAACTTTGTATTAAACAATAGAAAGGTACTCCCTTGGGTTAGTTTAACTATTCAGATATTAACCGAGGCAGCCATAAAACGACCAGACACATCTTAAAACTTCATCGCAAAATTACAAGAATCAGTATCATTGTCAAGATCATTCGTTGAGAATAAGACCACCACTGCATATACGTCATTGGATCACTTGCCTGAGCCATGAGCATTTATTAGAATCACAAAAAGTGTGTTTGATTTTAGGTTCAACAAATAAGCGAAAACAAACAAAATTATCGCAAAACGAAATACTTGGCCGCTTACGTAAATAAAAGCTTAATGTTTACATTTGACTTAATATAGAGAGAGTCCGAATTGATGTTAATGATTTGCAATGTTTGGTGAATGTCTTAAAGCAGTGAAAATAACCCTTTCAACTCCAAATTGTTATTAGTTCATTTTCCAACCCTCGGTAAGAGTTTGAGTTTAAATTACTTGCCGTACTTTCATGCTGCATTTCTTGAGGGAGTAACGAGATCCTTTCCAGTAGTACCAGTGTATTCCCGTGTTAGCTGACCCCCCAGCTTGTTGGTAGTATTCACCATTCAGCTTAGCATCAATGCATTTGTTATACCACCAGGCACTCTTGTATTCCTCCGCACAATTATTCCCATTCACCGCATCATTGTCCTGGTCTTTTGTACTGAATTCATGCCCGTTATGATATGACATTGAATCTCCTGCTGTACTCTGAGCATCATATGACCCAATCTGAAGTGTGTACTTGTCACCTGTAACAGCAAACTCACCATAAGAAGCCCAAGCTGTTTCGGAATCCCAATCTTCCATATCTACTCTGAGTTGCCATTTTCCTGATCCAGTAAGGTCACGCAGGATATCATTCCCCAACCAGAACTCATTCTGTAGATCACCAAACCCAGATTGGTATTCAGTCCAGTTACGGTAAAAGTCAACAGAGCCATCTTGTCTCCTCTGGAACACGATCCAGCCTCCGCCATCTGTCTCCATATCACAGTAAACTTGTAACATTTCAGTGCGACTTGTAGGATAGATGGTGTATAAACCATTGATGCGATAACCAGCTTGATACAGCTCCAGACAACTAGTGTAACTTGCAGTGCTTGGAAGTGAACATGACAAAGTGTCCGAGTTGTCATCAAAGTAGACACTTCCCTGAATCTCAACAAAGTCATCAGGGCTCTGAGCTATGCTGGCTTTATTCAACATACAAGAATGTCTTAGGATATTGTAGTTGATCGATGTACACTGTGGATCCATAGAGCAGTCTCGCCCACAGATCACAGGAGAAGACACAGTTTTCCACTGAAACACATGATTCAGTAAGGCTCTGTTTTCAGCTAAGTAAAACGTTTCGATGAACCGTTTTGGGTTTTCACCCTGGCAGGTTTTTACCATCAAAATCAGAAACAAGATTGTGGCTATAAGTTCCATGGTGAATGTTCGTGGATCCTCTTTTCGAAAATGTTTCATAAAGTAAATTTGTGTACATTTCTCTCCCTTAACTGTCTTTGCAATTTTTTCCCGACACTGACAATTTAAGCACGAGGCTCCACCTATTGACGTCATCGTTTCCACGGCAATAAGACCCCTGGACTGCATAGTCAATACTTACAATGTAATACTTTACAGTTGTTTATACCCTACGCATCTGTAGTGAAAAAAAAATCCAACCTCAGGCAACATATTCCCCATTACAAAGGCCGGAACTTAACGTTGAGATGGTCGCGTGGACCGCACAATCAGTACTTGCAATACAATACTTTACAGTTTAGCCCTACGTGACTTAAAAGTACCTTTTGGTAATTAAAGGGTACTTTAAAATATTCACCAGTCTTTTAATTTACTTGCAGCCTTGATTGAGAAAAATAATCCCAGCTCAGGCTAAAATATTTGGCGTCATAATGGGGAGACCTTCAACTTGAAATGGTCTCGTGCTTACAAAAATATTACTTTACAAGTAGACGTTACGCGACTTTAGCTGTGTTAATACAGGGCTTTTCTAAAATATTCAAAAGGCTTTTAATTTAAGGTCAGCCCTAATGGAGAGTAAGTTACCAAGTTTTTGGGGCCAAGCAGCTAGTTTAAGAGTCCTTTGACATGATTACTCATGTATGATGGGAAGATGGCATGTCATGGAACGGTCTAGCACACCAGTCTCAAGCTCTGGTGTTTCAGTCTGGGTTTGAACCCCGGTTTCGACACTTGTGTCCTTATAAACCACTCAAGCATAATAATAATGATGGGTCATTATAAAGTGTCTTTACAAAAGATCAATGCGCTGTAAACAAAAAAAATATAATAATAACTAGAGATAGTGATTGTGTACAATCACAGAGCTGTTCCTGGTCTTCATTCTGATACTGAATCGAAACAAAGGTCAACATGGGGTCATGGTAACCCTAATCATTTAATGCTGAAAGGGTTTATAACTGAAAATAAATTGAAAATCGGGTGTGTAGTTCTTGAGATATGGTCCCAGAAAAGAGTTTAAAATACGATTGTGTTGCTCTTGAGATAGGGTCCCACTTCCGGTTTACCCATAGGTTAAGGTCAACATGGGGTTCACGGTTACCCAAAGCTAATCTCCAATGCCAAAGGAGTCTATAACTGAAAAAAAAAAAATAATTGGTTGTGTAGTTCTTTACATATGGTATCCACTTCCGGATGACCCATAGGTTAAGGTCAACATGGGGTCAAGGTTTCCCAAGGCTTGTCTCCAAAGCCTAATGAGTCTATAGCTGAAAAAATAGATTGAACATTGGTTGTTTGGTTCTTCAGATATGGTCTCACTTCCGGTTGACTCGGAAGTTAAGTTCAACTTGGGGTCACGATTACCTAAGGCTAACCTAATCTCCAATGCTAAAGGAGTCTATAACTGAAAAAAGTTTTTAAATCGTCTGTGTAATTCTTGAGATATATATGCCTCAAGATTAGCTAATTTAATATTCACGCCGCTGTCACGTGATAAATAATTGAGGATTTTAATCTATGACATCTGATTCAATGTGGCCCGGTCATCTCCTAATCTTAGTGTGCTTCCCACAGTGTGCGAACCTTATACTTCTGACTGGATATATACAAAAACTACGGTGTTGTAGCCATGGTAGCCATTTACACATGGTGTACCGCAAACCAAATATACATTGATACCTCACCATGCAATGCCTCAAAACCCATATGTTGCAAGCTACAATACAACACAGACATTACAACTTTATGACATGTGGTTCAGGAGATATGATTATCTCAAGTTTTGAGCTTCCTGTTTGGACCAAAAATAAAGATCAAAGCAAGGTCATTGTTTTAAATAAAATGTCGTAAATTTGGTTAGCTACAATACAACGATTACGAATTTAAGACATGTGGTTCGGGAGATATGATGTTTTCAATGATGTTATACAATGAGTCTATAACTGAAAACAGTTTTAAAATCGGTTGTGTTATGGTCCCCGGTTGACCTGGAAGTAAAGGTCAACATGGGGTCACGATTACCCAAGGCCATCAATACAGTAGTGCACTCAACAATATTGCTTCCTTTCTACTGTAGAGACACGGGAAGGAGGCCGGTCCTCTATTTAAAAAGGACGAAGATTCACCAAGACAATACAACAAAAGCAACACAATCTACATGATGACGTGTTAAATATAATGATCTCCTGTACCGAGTTTAATCCTCAAATGCAATACAGGACATGAAAGACAAAAATAGCATACACACAATACTCAATCACTAGTCTTATGTACAGACTAAAGGTCAAAAGGTCAGCACAACACGAGGCTGGCTACACACACAAGTTTACAATACACACTGTGATTGAAAAAACTTCATAAAAGACGATCTTTCTATAATCAAAAGATAATTTAAAACAAAGTGATACTCACAGAGAATTCTGAGAGACTATCTCTCACAGATAAATAGTACTTGGAGCATGGCCAGAGCCATGCTCCCCACAAAATGGAGAGAAAAACAGACAATAATTTAATGTGCTCTATCTTGCACTACCTTCAATGACCTTGGGTTAACCCAAATTGTTGACTTTCCAATCAGAGAGAAGAATACATTGGACCTCTTCCAAGATCAGCTCTTGTCAGTAAATGTATGCCTATGCCAGGAGTGAGCGAGCACGAAATGGTTTTTACTTTATCTGATATCCGTGCCAAAAGACAAAAGCCAGCCCGCCGTAAAATCCTTTTATGGAAGAAAGCTGATATGTGCAGCATCAAGTCTGAAATTAACACCTTTGGCAATGAGTTTGTCACATCCAACTCTAATAAAACCGATGTCAATGACCTGTGGAGCCAGATAACAACATTCCTTCAGAAAATCTTGGATACGATGGTCCCGTCCAAGCTCTCTTGTACAACAAGGATAGTCAACCATGAATAATCGCCATATCAAAGCCTTTCCCAGAAGAAAGAAGCGAGCCTCAAAAGAGCTAGTAGATCAAAGAAACCAAGTGACTGGACGAAATATAAAAACCTCAAGAAATTAATGCAAAGAGACTGCAAATCAGCCTACCACACCCACATCAGAGACATGCTGTGTGAAGGAAGAGATAGTAACCCCAAAACGTGTTGGTCCTACATCAAGATCATTCGTTGTGAAAACTCTGGTGTTGCCTCACTGATGAAAGATGGAAATCTGCAAAGTGACAGTACAACAAAGTCCAACATGCTGAATGACCAGTTCGTTTCTTTCTTTACTGATGAGGATGCTACTGAATTACCAGATCTTGGCACCAGCCCACACCCCACAGCTCCATTCTTCTCCATCGATAGTGATGGTGTATACAAACTTCTTGCAAAGATCAGACCTCACAAAGCATGTGGTCCGGATAACATGCCAGCCTATCTTCTTAAAGAAGCAGCTGAAGAACTTACATCCATCCTCTGCCTTTACTGTTCAATGCCACTCTACATCAAGGAAGGATCCCACATGCATGGAAATCAACAGATGTGACCCCAATCTACAACAAGAAGGGTGACAAACACAGACCTAAAACTACCGCCCAATATCACTTACATCAATCATCTGCAATACAGCTGAGCATATCATCCACAGACAGGTCATTCAACATCTTGATGCCAACAACCTGTTAACAGACTGCCAATTTGGATTTTTATAAATAGAAAGAAGCGTTCCTGCGACTCACAGCTCCTGATCACGGTAGACGACCTAGCTAGAGGACTTCGAGACAAGCAGCAGATCGATGTTATCCTTTTAGACTTTTCCAAGGCATTTGATCGAGTTCCACATGAACGTCTACTCCTAAAACTCCATCTCTATGGCACCAGAGGCAAGCTACTCTCTTGGATTCTTGATTTTTATCAGGCCGTACCCAACAAGTAATATTAGAGGGAAAAGGGGGCAACGTTGCCAGCGTAACATCAGGGATTACCCAAGGCACTGTTCTAGGACCTTTGTTGTTCTTGGTCTACATCAACGACCTGCCTGAGTGTGTTTCTTCAAGTATACGCCTCTTTGCTGAAGACGCCCTCCTGTACAGACCGATCCAATCCCAAGATGATATCACCATTGTTCAAAAGATCTTGCCAGCCTCCAGGAGTGCGAAAAGAATTGGCTAATGTGTTTCAACGCAGATTAAAGTGATGTTCTAAGAAGATCCAATAATCACACTAACATCCTGGGAGCTACCCCTTACTCAATTCATTGGACTGCACTCCGAACCGTTGATGAGGCAAAGTACCTGGGAGTCACCATCCACAAAAAAACTCAGCTGGAAACCGCACGTCCACAACATCCGCGAAAAGAGTAACGGCACCCTTGGCTTTCTTCGCCACAATCTAAGGAAATGCCCTTCTGAGATCAAGACAAGACATGCCTACCAGACATAATCATTATGTACGTCCCACTCTCGAGTACGCGTCATCGGTATGGGATCCACACACCCAGGACCTGATTTCCCAGATTGACATGGTACAACGGCGCGCTGCAAGATTTGTGATGGCTGACTACGACCAACAGAACAGTGTCACCCAGATGCTACAAAACCTCCAATGGCAGTCTCTCTGCGAACGCCGGGCTCACAGTAAAATCATCATGCTGTACAGAATTGTGCACGGTCTTGTTGCTATCCCAGCTTCGCCACCCTACTTGCACCCATCTCACTCAGACCAGACTAGAGGCCACCATCTACAGTTCACTCAACAGCACTGCAGAATACTCTCATTCCAGCATAGTAATATCCGCATCTGGAATGCCCTGCCAACCACCGTGGTATCAGCTCAGACACTGGATACCTTCCAGAGCCGCCTGAAACCAATCACTCTCCGATAATCTACCACATGGAGTATGCAGAACCGGCTTTCCAATGGGTGCACAGGTTGATAAGTAATCACAACAATCGTCAATCGTGTACAAGGCCAACACTATAACACCGACGGTGTAACGAGACCACGGTAACGGGCCACCCACTGTAACAGAACAGCCACGGTTTTAGGACACCCACGATAATGGGATCACGGTAATATGATGTGCAGTTTGGTCTTGCACCCTGTTTACCCACATGCGTTCTTTTGACAGAGAATGGCTTCTTGGTGCACCACATTAAATAAACTCCCATAGCAAGGACAAGTGCTATTTAAAAAAAACAGTACTCAACAATCAGTTTAAGTCTCTCAGCCTGTTGAAAGCCAGTCAAACATATTTGCGAACATTTAAACTTCAGATTTATTTCAATTGTTGGCAGGTCAGCCGTTTGGAATATTAGCTAAAAATTATCACAGGAAAACCACCCCAAAAATTGAGTTTTTTTCCAAACCGACTTGATGCCAGTTTTCTTGAAACACTTCTCCACATCCCAAGTCAAAGAGCGCCAACTTTATCGCCTAAATGTATCAAGTATCGCCAAAAGTTGACATAAGCCCCAAAACGTTATAATTCCAAAAATTATGTGGGTTACAAATTATGATAATCAGCTTGGCGCATGAGTTTTGGCCCATTTTAGTGTGATGCACCTTTCTGCTGTACGCAATGGAAACAGGTTTGCTGCCAACTAACGTTCTGAATTATCCAGTTCACACCCTCTCGCCTTCAGCGACCTCTTTATCTTGGCAGCAGGTGCGGTAGTCTCGATTCTTGTCGGGTCAGTCGCTAACACAGTACGAGTTTTACCCGTTCGCCGTACCGCCGGGTAGGGTGTCTGGACATTCGTAACTGAAAGCTTTCCGGCAAATTGTTTTCAGTTCACTCAGTATTTTGAACTTAAAAGCGGTTAATCACAATAAAGTTCAAGCAGTTTCAGAACTTGAATAAGCAATGGATATTTATACAAATAAACATTTTTTCGAAGCAAACTTTTAACTTTAAAATGGCTCATGAAAAATGCCAGCAATAACTCATGCTGTTTTCATAAAAGTTCATAACAATCGTCTCCTTTCTACATTCACTTCACAGCACATTGCAACACAAGGTAGCCTAAAATGACAAATAAAAATTTCTTATGAAGAAGAATCTTGAGGTGTGAGAGCGTTGATCTAAAATATCTGCTACATTACTTTGTTCCTCAGTGTATAGGGTATATTAAATAATTTGTCATTATGTAAAAATCGGGGGGGGGGGGCGGATGGGTCAAAACAATGGCGAAAAATTTATCAAATTTTTTAACATTGACTTGGCCCACTGTGCATGGCCCCAAGTGTGTAACAAATAAATACTAGTGCCAGTCCTCAAATTCCTAAATCCCCATAAAAAAATATAAACAAATCCCGCCGGTCTCGCAATCCCTTGTTAACAGGTATGATTTATTTCTACCCATTCAAACCAGTAACTGCGTGGTATAGATGTGCGAAAAGGAAGAGAGGAAACAAAGAAAGAGAAAAAAAACAAAAGCAACAACAATCTTTGTTTCATTGTGATGCAGACTGCAGGATCTGACACAAAATAAGGAAGGATGCAGGCGTAGATTAACATCCAGTTATTAAATTATGCAAAGAAATGTATAGTTGATTAACCAGCAGTGCCCCCCTAGAAAACAATTGGCGCCCCCCCCCCCCTTGTGCCCCCCCTTAAACGAGTACCTTAGGTACTCCGCTGACAGTAATTCGCGTTGTGATATCGGCGAGTAGGTACGTTCACAAAATGAACGTCGCTAATCAAGACGACTATGGGAGTGGGCAACCAAGTAGTACACTGCGACAATGCGCTGTAAGCTAGTTCAGTTGTGAAGTCCAGTTGCTAAGGCCCATATGTGGGAAAATTGTGCACTTTGTGGTAAAAGCATGAAACTTCCTACAGTCGTTATAAGTATCCTAAATATAATTTTTTGACGTGGAGTCATCTCAGATCATGCCTATTTTAGGGGTGGGGCTACATTTTCTAAAAGTGGGGGGTAAAAACAAAAATAACCATTGACTTATTGAACAAGGGAAGCGGGGGACAGAGGTTTAAGAAACTTCTTGATTGGATTCCATTTGAAAACAATTTTTCTTTCATCACATTGTCACAGTCACTGGCTGTACAAGAAGTAGAACGGCTGCATAAGTTCTTATACATCTTGCTTACATGTTTGTTAAAGGCTTCAGACATCTCGCATTTCATACATCCTACACATTCTTGTAAATTAATTATCATCATCACCATGCTCTTAATTTATTATGGGGGAAGTGTAATGCAGATTGTGATGCAGATTGCCACAGCCGCCGTGCCGGAGACATGAGGAGGTCTGCTTCTAGATGACATGTCCAGGTGTTATGACGTGGGCCTCTTGGTCTCTTTCAGGCCGGCTGGGGCGGGAACCTCCCGCACGTCGGCACTCAGTTTTTTTTTTTTTTTTTTTTTTTTAAGGTTTATATAGCGCATATTAATTAGCACTTAAATATCGCTTTACAATAGTGCCCTAGTCATTGGGCCAATAACATTCCTTTAATTTTTCTCAGCTCCCAAGGGAGTATACAGCCCTGGGCTGCCGTGCCACGTTGCGTTTCAAATTCATTTGGTAGTGTTTCTCCTTCACCTGGTTACGCCATTTTAAAACGCGTGGCCGGAACATAAAAAAACTGGCAGCCGCCACTTAATTACTGGCGACCACCAGTTATACACCGGCACTTAATAACTGGTGGACGCCAGTAATGAAGTGGCGGCCGCCAGTTTTTTTATGTTCCGGCCACGCGTTTTAAAATGGCGTAACCAGGTGAAAGAGAAACACTACCACATGAAATTGAAACGCAACGTGGCGCAATAACTGAAGTAACAGTTGTGTATTTGTGGTAAAAACATTTGCTATGATGGTTGGTATTTGGCTAGTTATCAATTGTAGACGTGGACCCACCTTGGGTCTCTCCTATTGAGGGGTGGAGCCACATTGTGTCTTCATAATGTGTTTGTAATGCAATGCATAGAGGATTTTACGGGAGGGTATAAGATCTGTAGAGAGGAAAGTATTTTGATAAAGTAAATGGAGGGATCAGCCCCATATCGATCATGGTACACACGCGCCATGATGTACTGGCGCCATGCACTGTAAATAATCCTCTGTATAACATCCCAAGGTCATTATGAACAGTAATAAACTATAAATGAGGTTACGCCATTCATTCCAACTGATCTATAGACCTTTCTTTTGTTGATAAACAAAGTGCGCCGGTTGACATGGACGGCCGAACGTTAGCAAAACATTCAATCGTGTTAACAAATGCTGTGACCAAATTCAACATTTTCTGTAAAGGTTCATGAACAGAAATACCTTCACTGATTGGTTGATTTGTTTCGAACAAATTCAACAATATTTTTCGAATATTTGTGTCACACTGCTACAAACTGTGGCAATCTGGTTTTGATTTGCAGTTATGGCTTTCCATAGTTTTCCAACCTGGGTTGGCAAAAACTCGGGCTGTGACGTTGCAATAGAAAGGTATATATAGCTTGACGCAGTCGACCATGCAGGGAATCCTTTGTGGCTGTACATTGTCACGGTTTATTACGGTGTGGAGCCCACTCCCGAAATGTATGTCAACTTAATATTAGTTAGTATTGAAAAGCTTTGCGTTTAGTTTATCATTCATAAAGCAATTGACAGAAATCAAGCGGAATACACATAAATCTATCAGCATCGTCTAGGTAGAGATCATCAACATTTGCTACTATTCAAATAGTCTACTCATCTTCGTAACACCGTAGTGGGGATCATTTGGAATAAAGTTATGACGGATAACGGACAGCCTCGTGTCATGCTGTGGGTTGTGTGGCGTTCTTGTTCTACGGCCGTGCTTCGCTCGATCAGCCAAGCTGACGATGGCGTCTATTACTACGAACCATTTTTATCTGCGACTTACGAAGGGCCAGATAGCGTATTTCCAACGGGTGGCGCAGTACTTAGAACGGACACACTTCCTGGCGCAGAACTCGCCTATAGTTCATCAATTAATACATTTTCCTGGGTTAAGGAAACATTGCAAGGGGAACACAAAGATGCCAGGTTCGTTTTCGTCAAGGATAGTCCAAAGGCCTTGAAAGTGGCTGGAAGAGGTTGGGACACCATTCCACAAGGATATCAACATACCTTTCTAATCCGGAATCCCAACAAGGCAATCCCGTCTATAAGAAAGACCAACGAGGAATACAAACCGCCGGGGTTGATGGACGAGGCAGCAATAAAAGTCTGGCAAGACGTACAGGTCGAGAATATGGGAGGGGATTTCCAGTTCATTTCAGAGCTCTACGAGTACGTCAAAGATAACCTCGACCCCAACCCTTTCATCATGGATGCAGATGATCTTCTAGCTTCCCCGGATGTGGTGTTAAAGGCATACTGCAGATCAACAGGGATACCTTTCAGCAAGAAAATGGTTGAATGGGAAGACAACGGGCAACCACCCAACGTCAAATGGATCACGTGTCAATCTCATCTTCAATACTTCCAGTGTGTTCATCACAGTAACGCATTTAAAAGCCGAGGCTTCACAAAAAGCATCCAGGCCAAACCCAGCTCTGCATTACATCCAAAGGTGGCTGCAATTATTCAACGCGAAATGCCGTTTTACAATAAAATGTACTCTCAGCGCTTCATTCCATAGTCACGTAACTCTTAGCTAACAATATAATTATGTTAAAACTCTATTGTATATCCACGGTGAGGAAATTCTTCACTAATGATTGATAGACTTGTGTTGCTTATAAATTCACTTTTAATGTATCGGTGGTTCAAGTTGTGACATTATACGTATATTACTGTCTGCAGTTCAGCCTCCAGGCTGCAATATGGTGTGAATAAACAAATAATAATAACAACTAGAGATAGTGATTGTGTACAATCACAGAGCTGTTCCAATGCCCAAGGAGTCTCTAATTGAAAAAAAAATTGAAAATCGGTTGTGTAGTTTTTGAGATATGGTCCCACTTTCGAGTGAACCGGAAGTAAAGGTCAACATGGGGTCACAGTTATTTAAGGCCAATATCTAATGCCCAAAGAGTCTATAACTGAAAAAGTTTGAAAATCGCTTGTTTAATTCTTCAGATATGGTCCCACTTCTGGTTGACCCGGAAGTAAAGGTCAACATGGGGTCACAGTAACCCAAGGGTAATCTCCAATGCCCAAGGAGTCTATAACTGAAAAAAAGTTTGAAAATTGGGTGTGTAGTTCTTGAGATATAGTGTCACTTCCGGTTGACCCATCGGTAAAGGTCAACAT
>JAUELU010089255.1:0-14343 GCA_032357145.1 Evasterias troschelii
CCCCCCCCCCCCCCCCCCCCCCCCCCCCCCCCCCCCCCCCCCCCCCCCCCCCCCCCCCCCCCCCCCCCCCCCAACCAAGAAAAAAATTACTTGTCAGATTTACATGTGCTCAGCCTAACACAATCTAATGCCATTAGAACTTCCCACCATGTGTGGTTTCTTATCACCCTACTCTGCCAAGCGCAGTGACAAAAAAGTCTTTTAGCAAGAGAATACTTACTTAACAGTAAACCATAATAAAACAAAACCTACATACTATGTACTGTTAAAGAGTTAATGGTGGATTTTGATTTGTGAAAACTGAAAGAATTGAAACGAATTTAAAGAAGAGCAATTTGTTTTTGAAAAACCTACTGTTAGAAGTTGATGGATTTTTGGTTTGTGAGAACTGAAAGAACTGACATGAGTTTGAAGGAGAACAAAGTTTTTAAAACATGCTGTTAGTGTTTGATGGGTTTGGGTTTGTGAGAACTAAAAGAATTGAAATGAATTTAAAGAAGAGCAATTTGTTTTTAATAACCTACCGTTAGAATTTGATGGATTTTGGTTTTTGAGAATTAAAATTAATGAAATGAATTTAAAAACAAACAAACATATTTAACCTACATACTGTTAGAGTTTGATTGATTTGTTGGTGAGAATTGAAAGAATCTAAAATAATTATCTTTAAAACAATGTTGTTTAAAACACTTTAATGTATATTGCCAGCGGTCGTCCTTTTTTGTGTACATGTGTATTTGGGTGAAAATTCACTAGGCTGCCATAATTATGTTCAATTTGGGTCAAAATTTCAAAATGGACTCGGAATAATCATTCCAACTCTATCAAATAGTCCAATTGTTCTAATTTATTGATTTGATATTGTCGGAGCTACAACTTTTTCGAAAAAAGAAATACTAATAATAATAATTTAAGTTTAACAACTTGTAAAAAGTGAGCAGTTAATAAACAAATTTAAAAAAATAACATTTTGAAAAACCTATTCAACTTAAACTGCTGATTTTTTTAACACCTTGTTACAAATATGCTTTGCAACAATTTGGCCGAAATACGTACTATATGGTCGTTTTACAAAAACATTACGGCTATCTGCAAGAATTTCAGAGGTTTTTGTCATGACAAGCACACATATTTTTAAGTGTATCTAAACAACAAATGATCCTAAATCCATATCAATGCTTGTGTTTACACATACTGACCTACTTAGAGTTTAGAGTGTATTTGGTTAAAGAAGATACATTTTCTATGGAGGCACAATTTCGGACATAACTTGTGGAAAATGTGGACATTTCGGACATAACTCTTTGAGGACATTTCACATTGCAGTTGTAAAGTACTTCCATTCTGATAAAAGTTTGAAATTAACCACCACCAAAACAATTTACAGTTTGATGTAAACAGTTATCCATGGGAAAGACCTCTCAAGAAAGATTTAATCAATAGAACTTCACAAGTTATTCCTTGAAAATTATGTTAGTTGATGCATCAAGCAGGTTTACCATTACAGAGTTTTACATGGACATGACTTTGAGAGACATTATTTTTAGATATTTAACTGACGGTTTACATGTAAATCATGATGTGGAATCACTTTATTTCAATCAACATTATATTTTGGACATTGATCATTATTTTGGACATAACCATGTCCAATGTCCATTTTTGTGAGTCTTTTGCAAATTATTCTAAAAGCATGGTTCATGACAGTAAGATAATTGTAATAGTAGTCAATGTAAATATTTCCAAAAGTTGTTGGATCTAAGCTACTAGTCAAGAGTATTTTTGGGGTACAAATACACACATTTATGCATGTAGCTCCGACAAAAAATGTAACATTATTTAAAATTATTAAACATTCTTTTTAAATGTAACATTCCATTAAAGACAATTAAAGCGTCAACACAATAAAACTTGTTTGTGAACCAGTGAAATGATGCTGTCAACTTGTTGTCATGTCTGCAGTTGACATAAATCATAGAGGAAAGTAGTAAGAATCTATGGCTTAATTTTGATGTTTAGCCGTTTCGCTTTTTAGCGAAACAGCTATTGTTTTTGTTAAAGTTTTAGTTAGCTGTTTCGCTTTGCAGCGAAACAGCTCTTGTTTTTGTTAAAGTTTTTATTTTTATTATTCAGACTTCCGGAAGTCTTTGAAATAACACACAAATTGTTCCAAGCGGCCTTTTGCATAGTTCCAAAAGAGCAATTGCAATGAAACTTTTAGGGATGAAAGGCATTGGTGCAAGGACAGTCCTAAAAGAAATCCGTCATGATGACGTCATCACATGTCACGTGACGTCATCTTAAAGTTTTGTTTTTTTTATATTTGAAAATCTGTATCAAATCAGCCACAAGAGACCGTAGGATTCTGTTTGCAGGATCGGGTAGGGATTAATTAGGGCTTCATTTTATTCAGTGTGCGTGACCTCACGTGACCTCTACTTCCGGTCGAAAACGGAAGTGCCCTTGTAATTCAAAAGTGACAACAGTTATGAAGTTGCTTTCAACGATGTTGGTAACAAGAGCGCCCTCTAGTGGCAGTTGGAAAACTGTTCAAAATGCACTTACAGAAGATGTGTGTGGCGAAGTTTGTTGTAATCGCTTCAAAATTGATACACAACCTTTCAGGCAGCCAACATATATACAAAGTTTTAGATTGATTACGTCATCAGGGGTTACATGACGTGACATTAAAGGTGCAAACTTTGCAGTTGTATATCTCCAAAAGAATAAGTCTGATCACGTTGAAACTTGGCAAGTCGTTAGATACTGGCAAGGTCCTTTTAAACTTGTAATGACGTCATGATGACGTCATCATACGATTTGTTATGATTTGTTCATTTTTTGCCCCTTAAGTCAGAAATTGCTAACGGAACATGCTTTAATCAAAATTCTTTTTTAATAGGCTTGATATGTCATTACTAATTCGAAAAAAAAATTGACGCCATCATGATGTCATAATTTGTCAGGTTATATTATCTTAAAGGTACAGTTTTAAAAGATATATAGACAATGAATTCGATCTCATTAGGTACTAAATATTGTAATATTAACTTGATTATGTGAACACTACAAACTATTAAATTCAATTGAGAAATTTGAAAAAATTATTAGCGAAACAGCTCTGCATTTGTTCACAAATGCAATCATGTCTAGTTTTAATTTTTATTCTTCAGACTTCCGGAAGTCATTGAAATAACGCACAAATCGTTCTAAGCGGCCTTTTGCATAGTTCCTAAAGAGCAATTGCAATGAAACTTTCAGGGATGAAAGGCATTGGTGCAAGGAGGGTCCTAAAAGAAATTCGTCATGATGACGTCATCTCATGTCATGTGACTTCATCTTAAAGGTTTCTATTTTAAATATTTGCAAATCTATATCAAATCAGCCACAAGAGACCGTAGGTTTCTGTTTGTGGGATTGGGTAGGGATATATTAGGTCTTCATTTTATTCAGTGTGCGTGACCTCACGCGACCTCTACTTCCGGTCAAAACCAGAAGTGCCTTCGTAATTTAAAACTGCTAAGTGTTATGAAATTGCTTTCAACGATGTTAGTGTCCGGCGATGGAATGCAGTTAAGAAAAAATACCAATGACGTCATAATATACAAGAGCGCCTCTAGTGGCAGTTTGAAAACTGTTCAAAATGCACTTTGAGAAGATGTGTGTGGCGAAGTTTGTTGTAATCGCTTCAAAATTGATACACATGATGACTTTCAGGCAGCCAACATATATACAAAGTTTTAGATTGATTACGTCATCAGGGGTCACATGACGTGACCTTAAAGGTGCAACTTTTGAAGTCGCATATCTCCAAAAGTATAGATCTGATCACGTTGAAACTTAGCAAGACGTTAAATACTGGCGAGTTACTGTTAAACTTGTAATGACGTCATGACACGATTTGTTATGATTTTTTACATTTTTTGCCCCTTCAAGTCAGAAATTGCTAACGGAACATGCTTCAAACCAAATTCTTTTTTAAACAGGCTTGATATGTCATAACTGATTCGAAAAATAATTGACGTCATCATTTGTCAGGTTGTATTCCCTTAAAGGTACAGTTTTACAAGATATATAGACAATGAATTCGATCTCATAAAGCATTAAATATTGTATTATTAACTTGATTTTGTACTCACTAAAGGACTTTCATATTCACTTGAGTAATTTGAAAATATTTTTAGCGAAACAGCTCTGCATTTGTTCACAAATGCAATCATGTCTAGTTTTTAATTGAGTTGTTGCTCTAATGTCTAATTATGCAATTTGGGTTTTTGCAACATCAGAAAGAAAAATTACATTGTTGAACTAATATTAAAAGTGACCATTAATCTAATCGGAACATTCAACAAATGACTTTACAGTTAAATGTAAAGTATTAACATGTATTTTACTTGACATGATTTGTAATACTTGGGGAAGTTATATGAATCCCTCTTATTGTAGCATCCATAGTTTGTACAATACAAATCTACTGGAAGACAGCAGGTGGTCTACTAACAAGATATTCCCCAAATTACATTAAGCTGCCTTTTACCTATACGGATTAAGGTGTTTAACAAGCTAAAGGTTTTTGCAGTGAAACCATGTTAAACCCATATTCAAAGTAAAAAGTAGGTTATATATTTGAAGGGAACTAAAACAACCAACTTGAACTCAATAGACATTTGAACATCATGTAACTGCCAATAACATCAAATTATTACAGAAAATTTAATTTGAACAAAGTTGTCTATCATTTTGATTGGTCTGGATGAAAAGTCTATGTAAGTACTCATGCTTTACACATCATCGGCGGCACTCCACTTACGTGCACCCCTTTGAGTCATTGTAGGGTTTGGAATCTGGACTGTGAAGGACTTGGGGTGCCGGGGCGCCCTCTACTCCAAACAGACAACCAATGTGTAGTGTACCACAAACGGTAAAACTGAAAGTTTTAATGCAGAAAGTACAACTATAAGTACAGAGTAATAGCTTTAAGTACAAAATCTGAAAAAAGCTTAATAGCACAAAAACATCATGAGGAATAATGTAATAACTATAAAAAGATCACAACAAAACACTTTTAAAGAAACATAAAAATTTCCAAAGCATGTAAAATCTCTTACAGAATTGTTCTCTCTAAGAGCTCAAGATGTCCTCAACTACATAACACTGCTCAAAACACTGCTCTTCTCGTTATCTTCAACCTACAAATAAACAACAATGCATAGATTCTTTAATGCACTCAATACACTCAGTGAGTGAGCCCTCCAGTGAGTGTAAGCCCTCATAAACAAGCAATGCCCAAATAAGGAAAGGAGCTAATGAATACTCATAACGTCAAAATAAAAATGGCGAGTGAATATTTTAGGGCAAGCCCTGCTACACACAAACCCAGTCTCAGCCTACAAACTCACACAACTAGTGTAGTTAAACAACCATAAAAAGGACCAAGAGCTTTCAGTAAGGGTAAACATCAATAAGCAAGGGGGCCTGGACAGCTTGTTCTCCGAACTACCCAAGCTTAATAACAATGGCCTTGAAAAAAAATCAAATTTCAAGGAACAAAAAGAACGTAAACTACGTGAATGAGAGAAAGACTTTATGAGGCGGTAAATGATATGGCGGGAAAACATGCCTAAAAATACATGCTAATTAAGACAACATTTACTGAAAATGAATCTAAAACACCATTACAATATAATCCAAGCTTACAACCAATCTTCATAGTATCTACAACAAGTCCAAAAAAAGGGCCTTCAAGGTGAAAAAAGAGGCACTTTCTACGGAGTGGTTCGACGAAAATATACACTTCAGAAAACTTATTGGCGAAAAAGCACTCAAGCAACAAGAGAGGGCGCTAGCCCAAAAAGGCGTAACTTAGGTGGCAGAGACGAACATAACGGGGACCATCATGTTTAGGGATACCCATGATGACTTCCACTCCTTGTCCTCTCTAGTCGGCCAAACAAAGTAATTTCAACCTGAATTTAAAAAAAACAAAAAAACGTTGGTTTAAGAGGAAAACAATAACAATAAAAAAAAATGAATAGTTACTTAACTTAACTTTCATTTAATAAGTAATTTAAGTTAAGGTCTCAAATACAGAAACAGCTAAATTCTTCTTACCTTGTTCCTTTCGCAAAAATTTCACTTCTGCTTCTCTGTTCTCCTCTCCACACGTACTTTTTACCCCCATTGACCCTGCAATATTTAGTTTTTAGTCGTGCACCAGCGCGCTGATACCAGCGCACAAATTTACGGTTCGCGGTTCCTTGACAACTGAGGGCGGGCTTCATGTAAACAAACTTTTAATCTTTCTAGCGCACCTAATTCAAAAATTTATGTTTTTAAATTTACGTTTTAAACACTTGATGCCATACTAAACCGAAAACAAAAGCCCATAGAGTAATTCGACTGGTAGTAAAACGAATAATGGACCAAAAACCCGTTGTTAAGGTAATCATTTTACAAAATAAATCTGCAGACCTGCCAACCTGTACGCATTTTGCGTACCATGCAGGCATTTTTACATCTGAATACGGTGGTACGAAATATATGCAGAAAATACGCGAAAGACGCAAAATCTATCGCAGTGTTTTAAAAACTGCAGCACGAATGCGTTAGACCCCAAGTGCAAAAATTAATGAACAAAGACTACCTGCATCTGGGTGATCATTATGCGCTTCGATAAAAAAGAGGTTGTGCTTGAACTATAGTTTACCAACTAATAAACATATGCGTAACAAAGGGGGTGGGAATGGCGCAATCCAGTTTCGGTCAATCTTTTGCAAAAGCCGTATGCATGGATCGTACACACAATGCACGTGCTCGGCATCGATGATCGCCGCATGAATTGTATGTTATGACTACAGTACAAGTTCAAACATGGACGCTGATCGAAGTGTCAGATTTATACATCGTTTCTGTTAGTTTACTTTTATTAGGGGAGAATATTGGGAATTTAATGGCCTGTGATCTTTTTATAAGAGAAACAAATGTTGAATTGAAGTGGAACTGGAAAATTCTATGGTAGGCTTTCGTGTGTCCGTTTACTGGGCAACCAAAGAAAAGATGGAACTTTTCGCATTATTTATGTCAAGTTATTTGCATGCCGAGTAAGTTACTAATAATTTAGGAACATTGTTCTACAGTGCTTTTCATAGTAATTAAGATATGTTATTGGAATATAAATCAGTCAAAATGGGCTCACCGCCCGTAGGGAAACCCTGGCCAATTGTTTTTTTAACTCTTTATAATTTGTTTTGAGATTTTTTTTTTTAATAATTTTTTTTAAAACCACTTTTTTTCCCTTGAGTTAAGCATCTATGATCTAGGCAGGTGGAACATACAGTGCCAACAGTTGAACTGCTATTTAATTTTTCTGATTGGGCTTCTGGGTTATGCCGCCGTGCACGGGTTTCTGGTTTTATGCCGCCGCTCATGTGGTACTCAACAAAATATTACAAGGTTGGCAGGTCTGAATCTGTTCAAAAACACTTAAATTAATTAATTTCTCAGTTTCAGAAGTTTTTCTGACGTTTTGAAGTTTAGTTTACACAAAATATTGATTTAAATTGTCAAAAAAAGATTACACTTTCTTACTACCATTTTTGTTTTTGTTTTTTTTTTTGGGGGGGGGGCATTTTAGAAACCATAAAATGGAGCACCATGCTGCTGTTCTCGATGCACTTGGTTGGGTCTGTGGAAAGAGACAAATGCATGCAGCCTACAAAGCAAAGGGAAAATCTCAAACAAAAGTCCAACCATACTATCTCTATAGATTTGACATGTGATGACCCACAGCAGCATCCTAGCCGTATCTGCTTAGCTTATTTGTAAAAGCTTAGCAAAAAACGCAAGTACCCAGAAATACCCCTTCCTAACTGGCCTTTACATAGAAATCCTTGTGAAATATGCAAAGAGTTTTCCAATCAAAGTGCAGGTGGTAGACCACGCAAGAAAAAGAGAGTTAGACCAGCAGCAAATGACCAACCGTCAGAAATTTAACAAATGTTACACAGGCGCTTGTCAGCTCCCATCACAAAGGATATGGAGAGAATTGCCACCCATGTATTGAAGACAAAACTACATCAGTCAGGAGGGATCACAGAAGAATTTTCAACACGAGGCCAGGTATTAAGTTCAATTCAATTCAAAACTGGTTTATTTTAAAGATGCATCACCAAATAAAAAGTCATAAACTAAAATATTTTTGTTCACAATGAACTTACATTAAAAAAATATAAGTACATGTTTATTATGTTAAATACAATATAAAAATATCAACAGAATCATTTGATAACGAATAAACCATGACAAACATGTTGGGGGATTGTGTTTAGGAACTTGGCTTGCCAATTAGCATCTCATACTGATATCAAAGTAGAATGAGGAAAGTCCTCAGTGCAATTTTAATAACTGTAAATGCTCATTCCATCATAAAGTTAAAACAGTTTTACTGTAACATAACATAACGTTTTCCCTAACACAATGGTTCTCTTTAAGCACTTAATGTTGATGAAGGTATAATAACAGTTACTTTATTTTTTTTGAAGAGAACGTTTATTTCAATGTTTTCATGTTCAACAATAATAACAAATGAAAATACTGTTAGTAGTCACGCACAGAAAATGTTCATAAAAACAGGTTTCACTTGAGTTATGAAAAGACTCTGAAACTCTTACGTAATGAATATAATATACAGTATATACGAACATCTTTTGTTATTATGTTTTTTAGGTGTTCGGCTAAACAGCCCAACAACTGTTGTCATTGTTATGTATGTGTTCGGCTAACAAGAACTATTTTTAATGTTATGTTTTGGGGCTTTTTCCTCGTCTTCTTCTTTTTCTCTGAACCTTCTCTAGCAATTTTGAACAAAAGTAAAGCTTGTACAAACTTAAAGCTTACTTTGTACATAGGCAATAGTGAGTAGATGAAACCCCCCTTTTTGGGAATGATGACCTTATTGATGACGTCATTTTGTTCAATAAACCTTAAATATTTAGAAAATTCATATCTTCAGAACCACAAATGCTACAAACAAGAACTTTGCAGTATATAATCAGAGATGCCACTGCGGTAACGAAAAAAACCCTGAAATTTTATTTTTCTTAGGAAAAGGCAGAAAGCCACCTAATGAATGTCGCGAGTGACGACCCAACCAACCCTAACTTTATGCCGCGACCCTAAACTTTTTATTCGGCATAAAAAAATAAATAAAAAAATTAAAAATTAAAAAAAAATCGCACGTGTTTGCACGACAGTGCGCAATCTTCAAATTGCGCAAACTTTTGCTCGATATGCAAATTGAGCTGCTGATTGTGTGTAAACTTCCTACACACAAGTCTGCAGGGTGTTGCGTGCTACGCCTCGAACGTAAGGATACTAAAATTGCGAAGCTGTTGATCGCGCGCGCTTGAAAAAAAAATATTGCCGTTTGTTTCTCTCTCCGGTCTTTCAATAAATGGACGGCCTGGAAAAACGGAAGTTGAGATATTTTTTTTATAAAACTGGAAATCCGGTTTAATCCGGAAAAGTGGCATCTCTGATATAATAGTGCTTGAGATGTTCAACAAATGTCGTGCACAACTTTACCTTTTTTTTACTTTTACTTCCGGTCGAAACCGGAAGTTCAAAATTTCAAAAATTTCATATCTCCAGAATTAATTATGATATCAACAAAATTCAATTATCAGTTTGAAGACCAAGTAGCCTGCTCAAAATTTTTCATTGACATAATATCCGTTTGACCCTTATTTCCAGTCATCCAGTCATTATAGTTGTGTACGTGTTGACCTCAATCCTGAACGTGCGTCCACACAGACGTGTGTCTCTTCAAGCTAGTTGTTTTTGCGCCCTCTACCGGCGACAAACACAAAAACTGGCGTTGCCAACCTGCGGCTACAACCGAAAAGGTATTTTCGTAGTCTATTTCCATGAAAAATAGTGACCTATTTTGACCTTGCTTTCGTTTAGAACCAAGTTTTTATCGTGACATAAGATTAAAACTAAACCTAAAAATCTGAAGTGGACTTGCAGTAATTATCCCATTGTGGCAGTCTGTGTAACGTTTCTAAAAAAATTGGGGGGAATTCCCAACAGCGCTTTCTTTTGTCCAACGAAAGGGGGCCCTGTTGGGAATAAAGTTTTTAGTAACATCGAGAGCTGAGTGCAGAGGGGAGAATCCCAATAGTTGAACATGAACCATGTCTCGCACCAAACTACAAATAAGAATACATTGGCATTGTTGTTAAAAGATACATTGCACACCCTCAGATAATCAATATAATATTTGAAAAACTTGTTACTCCGGTTCATAAAATTATAGAATTTGTACAAGTCATACATCAGCTGAAAGGTTTAATGAACTTATCAGGATATACACAAATGAACTCAGTTTAAACTTAAGCTCGCTTCATATTTGCTCATAACTATTTCTGGACAAAACAAAATCAATAATCATCATCAAGTTAATTGATTGTAAGATAATAGACTTGAACAAACTTTCATTATTTAGTACTCGTGTAACAATTGTAGATAGTCTTTAGTTCTAACTTTGGTCAAAACAGGTCGAGTTCTCAGCTTCAGCTGCCTAGCAAAGCATGTACTCCACAGCCGGCACCATAGACGTCTTCAGCGGTGTGTGAATAGCGCCCCAAGTATGGAATTAGAACAATCTATGTAGCGTGCATTGAAGAGAAAGCTTGAAAAGTTAGGTAGTCTTCTAAAAACAGAGTCCATCGACAACCATTTCAAAAGAGAGTTTAAAACTTTCAGAAAGACTAAATCACTTCCAATCAATCCTCAATCAATTATTATTATGTGAATAAAATCCCGTTTAATTCTGAAAGACGGCTGATAATGTGAATACCATTTGTAGCTTATTTAAATGTATCCAAACGGCTGAACTACCAAAAATTGAAAAGAAATCAGAAGTTTAGTGGTCTGAAAATATATCTGATTGGTTTTCATGAGGCTGAGAGACTTCAAATATGTTTTGAGAATTTTTTGAATATTTAGCATTTTGCATTGGTTACTATTAAGGAAGTATATTTAGTTTGGTGCACCCCTACACTACTATCCAAGAATGGCCGCACAAAAACACGGCTTCGTCTGGGGCTCCGGCTTGGGAACCATCAACCTGTTTGAAACCTCGTACAAAAACCAACGTGTTCTATATAGCTGGCGGAGCCTAATCCCAAGCCCAAGCCGTGGTTTCGAAAACGGTCATCAAGGTTTAATAATGTAAAATGGTCTATAACTGGGAATAATGTTATTAAACTTTTTGAGAGGCATTAATAATGTAATTGATATAAAACGAGACGATCTGTAATTTTTCCTTGAGGGAATCCACAACTGGTATAAGAAACATTGGATGCTACCTGAAAAAACCCACATTGCTCATGATTTCTAAGATACGACTTGAACCACTCCGCTCATCTTGTTTTAGAATAATGTTTAAATGGGTGTCCTCGGCGTACATTATGTTGGATATCTCATGGTGATTACTACTTCTTTAGTGCACATGAGTAAATAGTAAAGCTAAAGGGCCAACAACCAACCCCTGTGGTATTCCGCGATTTTGAAAGTGGGGCAATTGCCAATGACGATGGACAACAAATTTAAAATTCTACAGCCACTCTACTACAATGTTTACATGCTTTCTAATCACGAACACCTGGTTTTTGTGAATACAAAAATCAAATTTTTAGTTCCATTTACTTTGACACTTTAAGCATTTAACATTAATCAAGGGATAATAAAGTTACTGTATTGCTTTTGAAGAGTATTATTAATAACATAATTACTCCCAGAAAACGTTTCATGAAAAAGGATATCACCTAATTTATTTCTTTAAACGGTTGTTGCTTTGGTTTTGTTTATGCAAATTTTCTCGCCACCGAACATTCCCATAAGTTATTCAGTCACTCTCACTGCTGTACCCCAGTTCGCCATACTCACCACAAGACACATCTTCCTCATCTGAATAACTAGAATTTGTACCAGCTTCGGAGATAGTTTCAACACTGTCAAAATTGTTATATACACACACTTTTACAATGTTCCATGCTGCCAAAGAAATATCTTTAAGCAAGAAGGTATATCTTTCATAAAACTTGTCAAAGGGAAATACAATGTTACATTCTTTGATGTTTTCATTCAATGTATCCAAATAAAGCCGCATGCTAAGTCTTCACCGGTGTAAACATGACTACTGCTCTCTGTCAAGAGGCTCACCCTCAGACTGTCGAGCTGCTCTCTAACTTCCTGGATCTTACTGTCGGAGATGGACAAACTCTCATCTCTGATGACATGTACAAACCATGAGTCAGAGTGTCCCTAAACTGCTGCTCAAAAAAAGGGGATGGCACTTTACAGTCTCCTTCCTGACAAAGGCATAATTCTGCACAAATGTCACAACAATTGTGTCCAACTACAGTGGTTTCCCTGTTGGCTGGGAAGCTTGCTCTGATCACTTCTCGTCTGCAGACGTCCCCCTTCAAGGATATGCCTTCATATCGACACTGGTTTTTAATCCAGCGCTAGCACAAGGATAATCTATCAAAATGGAGACACTCTTGTGTTACATTCCGTCCAGCTCGTCCACTTAGTTGTATGACATCATCCAGCTCAGTTGGGTGTCCAACCATAACTATGGTTTGCACATTTTGCACATTTTGCACATTGATGCCTGTCCAAAAGCGACTGTAGCAAACGGAACACAAACTTCACCGTCTCTCTCAGAGAAGCAGTTGACTATTCTTTTCTGCACATATTTTTTTGTATTGGTAAGGTACATGATAAAAGGGCAGTTATTTTCTTTACTTGACAGCGGAGCAAACAATGTATACAGGTCGCTCATGTTCTTCCTTGAATGGCAGTATACATTGGTTCTGTCAGCCAAAACACCCTTTTCAGCAATGTTGTTTGCCAACCAGGAGAATATGAAATCCAAGTTTTTGCTTGGTGACTTTAGAATAGTGTATTTGATGTTCACACGTTCCGGGCTTTCCTCATGAGTCCAAAGTTTCTCATTCCTAGGCTGTTGATAATCACCTTTATTACGTTCAGAGTAGCTGTAGATGTCATTGCCACCATACATGTTGACGATTGTAATTGTATAACGCAATTCACCAAGTTGACCATACACTTTGCAAAAAGTCGCACTTTGTCCAGATGAATGGCCCCTGTGGATTTTGAAAAAAAGAAATTATAATTCAATAATATATTGCTGGGACTACAATACCACAATATTCAATAGACAAAAACAAATATAATACTTACTGCAATTGTTGTGTTTCTTGATGAAGTTAAAGCCATCTCATGATAGAGGGTGCTGTGTTTGAAGCGAGATGGAAAATTTCCAATTTGTTTCCTGCCTTTACTTGTGACTTGCTTGCTTTGTTCCAAAGCACTACATGGATGGTCTCAGATGAATCTTCCAGGACAAGGTTGCGTACTTTCTGGCTGCTACTTGCTCCTAAGTTATTCAGAAGTTCATCCAGAAGTCAAAACAGTCTGCAGTTATAAAGATGTAATATACAATCTAACAAATACATCCTAATTGCCTCATTCATTTGAATTTAAAATAATAGCTTTGAAGGAAGCTTTCTTGCAAATTCTATCTTTATCACAAGTTTTGTGATAAAGCAAAAACTTTAAAAGGACTAGCAAAAACTGTAAAAGGATACAGCAGTTATTTTTAAGGTGATTTTAGCAAGACTTTTAAAACATCATTACTTAATCAATGTGCTAGTGTTTGTAACACTCACAAATGGTGGTGGTCCCATATGGAATTTGTTTGAATTATGTAGGCGTAATAGTAGAGACTGTCTTGCTCTCATCAGTAATGGATGCTTTTGCTTTCACTTGAGGTTGGGTTGGATCAACCAACTGGTCTGCTATTTCCATCAGGTTTGCAGGTATAAAGGCTGTGACAGTTTTTGGGTCTTCTTGATGATGGTTGACTTGTTGACAAACAATACGTCTGTTGTGATCTTACAAGACACGGATGGGAAGGATTTCTTTATATTTATTGTGAATCATGAACTGTTACATTTCTGTATTGGTAGTTACTGAGGTAGCAATCTTTAACCTGGTTAATAATCTCTAACAAGAGAGGGCGCTATTACAGTTCAATGTAATATCAACACAACGTCGGTGCTCCTTTTTTGAAAATTCCCCAAAGATTACATCTCCAGCTGATGGCATCTTGGATAACATATTGTCACAAATGATGGCTTTAATGGCTCCACTAGACTTGCTTCTGTGTTGCAAGTTAACAATGTAGCAAATCAGTGTATTACATTTGCTTTTGTTTTAACCAATCATGGTGATTCCCCCCATCAGGATTTT
>JAUELU010089389.1:0-14295 GCA_032357145.1 Evasterias troschelii
TATTAGGTGTCATTTATTGGGTGTCTTTTATTAGGTGTCATTATTGGGTGTCTTTTATTAGGTGTCTTTTATTGGGTATCTTTTAGTGGGTGTCATTTACCATGGGAAGTTGTGAAGGTAGTGCATACTGCTCTGCCAGCCAGGATCATAATGGATAATACCCATGTATACATCTTTACGGACTATGAAGCGGTAACGCTGTTTCAGCCCCTTGAGTAGAGGTCCCTGGTGGTGGTTGACTAGGGTCGACAGCCAAAATTAGCTAAGTGTAGACCTCACTTTGAAATGTCCGTCCGGCCTTGTGATGTTAGGCGATATCTCTTTTTGTTTCAAATTTAAAAATATATTATTTCTTGGCGGCTTTTTCGTTCAACTTTGTCTGACCGATCATTGTCAAGTTACTACTCAGCTGGAAAATAACAAAAACATTCCACTTTTGTTTGCAAACCGAGCTGCGTGTGGGAGACAGTACGTTCACAGCAAATTGACCCTCTGCGTCTAGTCGAACTGACACGCACCATCAATAAATCCATTGACTTGACCTTACTGTATTTGACAGTCATTATATCATCTACGGATGGATTCGACGACCGTTGCGTACTTTTTTGCCTTATTTGCTCCCAACCATCGTTTTGGCAACATAAGAATTAGTTAATTGGCAATAGGGGTTTTAGGGGAGGATGTTTATCAAAGTCTGTCGTCTGGAGGGTACTGACGGAAGTTGTGGAGGGGCTCATCCATTAAGAAATAAGAGGAATTGAAGTGTTGATCATAGTTATTGATGTCAGTTAATGACGAGATGGGACAGATATCAAAAGTACGTCTAAAACGATTCTGAGTGTATCGTTCATCGTGCCTAGAGTACGGACGTCGTAACAAATGCACAATCTCAGGCATAGCACTTCACAAAAGCAATGGGGGCAATTGCCACCGTTGCCCAGTGTGCCCTTTGAATGGTAACCTTTAAATGGTGCCAGTTGCCCTTTGTGCCCCTTGAATGTTCTAACATAATTTCACAGTTACCTCACTAACGGTGCCCCTTTTATCAATGAGAAAACGCCTTGGCGTCCTTGCCCTTTCAAAACCGGTGCATCACGCCTGCCATAGGCACTCAACAGTGTAGCAGACTGTATGACTGAACAGACTGTATATCTGGGGAGGAGGTTGATAACTTGACAGGGCATGTATATTATTTAAGATTGTTCATTCGAAACATACAAGAACGTAGGCAGTGCAAACAGCATAGTGGGCGGGGAGGTTTTGGCCCCCGGCACAGAACCCTTGCCCCCCACCCCCACCGTATCACCCACAACACCCCGACTGAGATCGGGAAAAATGATTATCGATTGATCCATTAGCGAATGTAAAACATCCAATACACAAGACTGATATTTTTATTGAAATCAGTCTGACAGGTCCACTTTATTACCCACGTAAAATAAATGGAGGGGGAAAAGCGCGCGCGATTGGATCTTCCTGGCATTTCCTGCTTGTGAGTGCTGGGAAGTGCATGGGAAGTGCATGCAGTTCCATGAGGCATGAATTAATGAAATAGTTCCGAATGTAATTTTAATTAATTGGTAAGTTATAACGCCCAAAATAAATAAATTTGCCCCACCCTGACCCCCTAAAAAAAAAACCAACAACAACAGCAACAACAACAACATCAACAACAAACAAACAAACACCCCAACAAACAACAAGCAATATTAATGATAACATAAAACAAATATTTATTATTCGAGTTTTCCTAGTCACCTGAATATCTCATGATAAATTGTATGTATCTGTGTTTATTTTATTATTTTGATACTAATTTTTTAACTAAATAATAGCAGTATTCTATGTGGAACTTTGTAATGTGAAAACGACGTTTCATTGTTGTTGGTTGGTGAATAAATGAAGCGTACATAGCTTTAACACAAAGGGAGAATAAATAAGTAATAAATTTTGGGTTTTTTTATTAGTAAGAGCGATGACACGTTAAACCGAAGGTTGTTGATTCGAATCCCGCTCTAGTCAAGTTGTCTTTGTTCGACTCCAAATTTTATTACGATAAGACACACACATAATGAAAAAGCTTATTAGATGGATGGCATCGGATGCAGGGAAAGTTTGTAAAGATGATTTTGAAAATTACCAGATGTCTCCAATAGGATTTTTTAATTGCCGGACCTCCTTTCTAGTCCAGCTTCAGAAAACTTGTGATTTGTATCGTTACGTCACATTTTACAAAATAATGAAGGCATCTGCCGTTCCATCGCAATGTTGAGAATGTTTGAAGTTACGATTTTCGAGTTAAATTAACAAGAATGACGGAAAAAATATGGCTGTTATTTCCAAGTAGTCAAGTAGTCCAAGTTAGTTTCACATGAATGGGTGTCTAGTTCCCCCGAACAATTAGAAACCATTTGTCTGAGCTGCAGTTTTTATTCCCCTTAAAGGAGCAGTCTTGTATGATTTGAAACGTACATAATGTAGGTAGGCTGGGGATGATGGGACTGTTCGTCAAATGTCTCGTCATGGCTGTGAAAGCTGTAGCTCTTGTCTGTCGCTCCAAATTACCTTGCTTATGGTTCTTCATCCTTGGTGGAGAACCAATGTAACAAAGTTCGCTGTTTTAAGCATGGCCACTACTCAAACCTTATGATTCCTTTTCGAACAAGAGATGTAACAACGTGAAAACTAAGTGTTAAAGTCGTTTCCTGTAGATTAGTGTTTATAGAGGTTATTAATCACTGGAAATAATCATTTTTAATATTATATTGATTGTTGATTTTCGTTTGAGAATACATGAGAATTGACGTAACACCGACATGAAATCTCGTTCACAGTTTTGGTTGTTCATAGATGTAACAACTCAATGTTCCGATCAGTATGCTCGGATCGTTTTCAGGAGAAAGCTTGACTCTGATGCTGCAGGCTGTGTATAAAGTACGGTGGGATTGTTTTATGACGCCAGGAGGTGGGAAGAAAGTGGAATGGGATCCTGTGGGTAAAGATTACTTGAGGAATAGCTCGAGTAAATGGGGGCAGTTGTTGCCCGTATAGTCCTATGCTAGCCTGCCCTCCAGCCGATTTTGTGTTTTCAATGTGCACTGCAAAAACTAGGATGTTAAAATTTACATCCTGGGTGTCATCACAAATATACCTTTAAAAAAAGAATATTTAAGTTTATAGCTACTGGGTGTTAAGATAATGATTTTGCCAACACACAACGCTCTGTGTTGCAGTCACTGTGTGGACATATCTTTCTGTACTCTTCCATGTTAAAAACACTATGTGGACATGTGTAAGTCCACATAGTGTTTCAAGAGCAAATTATGTGGCCCTCTTTTGTTCCCAGCTTCGTAATGTAGCGTTAAACAATAACATTTGTTTTATTTTAACACCCTATATGGTGTGGGTGTTAACTTTTGACTCTCTATTTGGTTTATATTAATTTGTGACAACGTCCATGATGTGAATTTCAACACCCCAGTTTTTGCAGCGTAAGAATGATTTTGAACCGTACCGCTAAGGGCTCTGAATTACCAACTGACGCTGTGAATCAAGACTAGGCCGGTACTAGGTTTTCTTCTTAATAATCAAGCGTCCACGGAAATTCGACTTTTACAAAATGAGTGTATCATGGAGTTCAGTACACAATAAGATGGTCTAAATGTATTAGTTCATCTAAAGTACATTCACATCGGGAACAAATGTATAATGTGACTCTTTTGATCTTAAGAGATGAGAATGATATGCGCAGCTGGGCGGTTAATTGAAGCTCTTCGGAGCAGAACGGCATCCAATCATCTTTTTTGATTACTTCAATATGTTATACTTTCATCTTGCCATACTTGAAGAAACACTAACATATCTCGTTGTATGAAGGCCTTTTCCAAACCTCGGCTTGGGCTCTGGCTCTGGCTCGGGCTTCGTCATCTATTTTGGAGCAGTGTACATTTTGAACGGTGTTTCCAACTTCAAACGGAGCCCGGAGCCGGGGATAAAACATAAGCCGACATTTGGAAAGGGCCCATATATTTTAGTAATTGTCTGCATGGAGCAAGTTCGAGTGCACACCGTGGTTAACTATATGGTCGGTTATTTTGACTCGAATCCAGGCTGGTCGACCATTAGTTGACTACTGTGGTCTTGGAACCAGCCTCGGGACCATGGTTTCATCCGTGGTCCTGAAAGGCGGAAGATGGCACGGAGTTCTGAGCATGCGTACATTTCCGAGAACAATGGATTTGTTGGGTATGTCTGCTGCTAAATGTCGTCTCGAAAAGTCACAATTATTTCCAAAAGCTGTGAAATTCATGAAGTCTATAAGCAGATATTTTCCGCATATTATAGTTACCGGTACATTGCAGTTGTTTATGTACACTTTGTGCCTGTTGAAGGTACAGACTCCCGCTGATGTCGAACGTATGATGTTAAGACTCGTATCGTCAATACGATAACAGCCTTCAAAAATTACGCGATGACGTCTGTAAACCGATTTCAACATAACAAGATCTATTTATCTCATCTTCGTAAGTCTCGTTGAGCTAATTGTTAATTGGGATGCGCCAGCTGGTTCATCACGATGCTGGGGTGTATTTGTTGGACAGAAACCCTTTTCTCATAAAACAACAGAGAATGGTGATTCTGTAGACACTGTGGGTGGGACAAATATATTAGGTCGTCCACTGTAGGTGTTCGGTAATGGCAATAATTAGATGTGTAGGGGAGCACCATATTTAATCAGTTTGTAATGACATAAACATCATACGTGCATGCACAATGTGTGAACTAATTACACTTGAGTTTTGGGTTAAGATAGTTTTATCAAAAAAATGTAAAGATTGATCGACCGTCACTGATGTATACACTTTTAAAATGTAACTTTAAAAACATAGTGGACATTTTTAAAGCACATGTACAACATTGGCAAACTTACTGGGTTTGTTTAATCACTACTCACCAAATACAAACTACTGTATAGGTGTTTTGTGCATGAACAACTTTTGAAAACAAATGAGCAATTCTAAACAGCTCAATTTTGAGAGATTTAGAGGCAATGTGCCACTTTAAAGGAACAAAAGATCTCACTTTATGACAAAACGCCCCTAAAAGTTGCCCCCCAAAAAATTCGAGATTTTGAAATCGGCGAAACAATGTGAAAAAACATCGCTGCGCGCGAGGCTTTAGGGAAAATACTTCACGCAATTGTCTGACCATAGGAGTTCAACTCCTTACTATTAACCAATAAGAACATTCAAATAAATAACAAAGCACACAAACTATTTCTCACAACATATGTTCAACTTTTATTGGTGATGAAAGCTCAATCAAACGATGAAAACATTTTTACACACAGGTGCTGAATTCAGAAACGATTTGTTGCGTCTGTGCTCAGTTCTCCTTCTTGTACTTTTTTCAACAAAAGACATCTACAAATAATTTAACTCATAACATAAACATCAAGTATCAACCGAAAGAGAATATTGTTCTTAGTAGATGTTGTTGGATTCCCCAAGAAGCGAAATACTTTAGCCACATTCTTCAATAAGTTTTAATATGAAAATAATGAAATAATATTAAATAATATTTACAAGCATGACTTACTTTTTTTTAAAACAAATTGTATTTGTTTTTAGACCCAATGCAATGTCTACAGGATCCAATTTTATAGAGTTGCTTAGTATTACTCACATGAGTAGCTAAGCACAAAACAATTGTGCTTACCGGTCAACAGTCAATATACCATTTTTGACTTGTTTCCTGCTCCATTTTGCTGAGCAAAACACAATTTATATTTAGCAGCATTTTCTGCTTAAGCAGCTGTGTGTGAAATTGGCCACTGGTAATTTTGCACAAAAAACAACGATGTTTAAAACCTTTATGAGTATTTTAATTACTTTAAACAGATAATACGGAGCCAGACCTTCTGCATCAATAGAGGGCGACATTGCAAATAGACATCAATTTGTTTATAATCATTTTTTTTTCTTCAAAAGACTGCAGCCTTTAGACCCCAAAAACTTGAAAAACAAATCATGGATCTTATTCGTAATTCGAAGGACGAGAAATAATTGAGAACACAAAAAATGCTAAATTTGGAAAACTGTTTTCTGTTCTAAATTGTCCCAAATAATATCCCAAATTCTGTAAAGCATTGTATTTATATTAAACTTGTTGTCCCTGGGACGTTTTGTCTGGAGTATCTTTGGGTGAAATGACTTGACCTTCAGTGGAGGGCTGAGCCGTTGTCTCGACTGCCTCGACGGGGGGTAGGTTCGTCGAATTCACGGTTGAGATTTGGGCCGTGGTGGCCGGTGTAGCATTGGCCGCCGAGTTTGCGTCTGATGCTGAAGAGTTGGGCGGCACTGGAAAGTGGGTTTCACTATAATAAGATAAAAATACAAATTGGTATAAATTTCAACATTTTAATCAAAGGGTGCTGAAGAATAATTAGGTAAAAATACAGCATTTTAAAGGGGCGGTCATCATTGGTTGAATGTTTAATCAGTTAAAGAATAAACCCCAGGTAATTTGACATTTATGCTATTGGGGTATGTCTCAAATTGGGAAGTTGAAATATTTTGAGATTTGTCAACTGAATTTTTGTTTGCTGACGGCCTGTTGACACAATTGAATTTTGATTATTATTCTGAAATAAATGTGCTTACCCGACATGGGCGTTGGTCTTACTACCGCCCTCACTTGTAGAAGTTCTTTTCTGCTCCAGAGTGAAACAAACAAAACAGTTTTTATGTTATATGGTGCCAGTAAACTCTTCTTTACTGAAAATAAATGGTAAATTCATGACATTATAACGATCATTGAGTATTTCCGATGGGCCAGGGAAACACTTACTCCTTTATGTTTGTGCTTTCGTTTCTTTTTTGATGTCAGTACGGGTTCGGTTGACAAACCCTGCGAGGTTGGAGCAGTGCCGGTTGACTGGCTCTGGTGCAGTCCACCTTCACCCTGATGCATGACGTAGTCTGATTTCACGGCTGAACCCACTGCAGTCATTGTTGTTTCGCTGCTGCGTAGGCGGCTTCCCTTGCCGGTGGTTCGACTCCCTTGAGATTGCCCGGAGAACATTTTGCTCAGTCGGTCAATAACTGCGGATATGACGCTCTTGGATCGGCGGGCAACGACTGCAGTGTCGGTGACCTCATCGTCTGGTTGTTTCCTGTCTTGGGTCTGGCCGGAATGAGGTGGTGCCTGCTCGTCAACCAATGCCGGCCCGCTGGTGTCATCATTTCCTTGTATGACACCCGGTGGTTCTTGGGGCTGATTTTCGACACGACCTTCCGACTGAACTTCCGTTGTTTCGTTAGAGGCAGCTGGTTTATTTTCCTCATCGGGACTTGGCGCTTTTTTGAAACCACTTTCATTGTCAGGTCGACTTCCTTGGATCGCTTCGACTTGGTCCTGCACGACGGGCTGATCTTTCGAATCAGCTGCTTTCCCACGATCCGCTGAAACCTCAACGAAACTGGAGGACACGCCAGACACTATTTGACCTTTTGGAGTCTCTGTTGGAGTGTGGATTAGAACAAACGACCCAGCAGAAGTTTGTTTCTCAACAGCTTGGGCGACTGGCGACTGGTGAGGTTCTTCTTGCTTCTGTTGGGAGGGTGATTGTGAGCCGACAGCTTTAACGTTGCTCTCAGTATTCCCACCAGATGATGGTCTCGATGATGCAATTTTACTTTGCACCCTCTGAACCCCGCCTGATGTCGTACTAGGGGACGGTGCGGGATAAGTCTGAACACCAGACCCAGTGGATTGTTGAGACTTCCTACGGGGCCCGATGACTGTTGAGGCAGCGGGTGATACATTAATGAGTCGAACAGATCCTCCTGAGGTGTGACCTGATATTTTTTTCAAAGAGCCCGTCGAGTTCTTTCCTGATCGACTGGACATCGATGGGGCCGGGGTGACTTTGATCAGGCGGACCGACCCTGTCGAAGGGGGCTTGCTTACTTGAGAGCGTTGCTTCATTAAGGAAGATACGGATGACTCGGCTGAACGCTGCTTAGAAGACTCTTGAGCCGACGACTGTTTCCTTATAGTTGAACTAGTTGTATCAGCTGACGGCTGTTTCACTGTGGCAGTTTCAGACATATCAGCTGTTGGTTTCGTCGTGGACGGTATCTTAGCATGGCCAGTCGCTTTTTTACTCACGCTGTTTAATTGAGATTGCCTTTCCGACTGTTTCGATGAAATAGCCTTTGGTCTGGGAGAAACTGGTGATTTTCTCCGGCTTTGCTGACGACGAAGGCCGTCAAGAGGCGATGACGATTTAGTTGATGATCTCGAAAGAGTCCGCGTCAGTGACAAAAACGGCCTCGATTTTATACTTTTACCGGATGTGGTCCTTTTGATACATGGCTGTAAGAATAGAAAAATTTATATTTACATACACAGTGACACTCTCAAAGAGTTATTGATCATTATTGGACAGTTTTCCTTCCAAAGAGTCATCATCTTTCAGTATTGAAAACAGCTTTCCTTTCATTTACTGCTTTGCAAGGTAGAATAATTGCTTTTTGCCTTTTCTAAAACATAGTTTTAATATCAGTGTGGTTAATAAAGCGTTGTTGTTGTTTGTAAGTTGTTTTGTTCATTTTTGCACTTCCTAAGTTTGTCTGTCTGTCTTGTCTCTGTTTTTCCAAATGCTGATAACTACAAGTCTTGGTTCATCAAATCTGCCTCCATATTGAAAAACAAATAATTATTAAAAGCTATGCTTACGTCACTGCCAGACTTGGACTTTTTCTTCTTGCCTCGCTGCCTCTTTCCCAAGCTGCTTTTGTTTCGAGTCAAGTTTGGCTTGGCTTTGAGTGCTGCTGTCGTTTTTGCTGACTGTTCATCCATCCTTGGCAGAGTCTTGCTTTTAGTTTGTCCTGGCTCTTTGGTCTCCTCGTTAGCGTCGTCTTTGGTGGCTTCTTTCTCAACTTTCGAATTCACTTTTGTCTCGCCTACTTTTTCTGGGAGAGTGAGTGCATTACATAGTTGGTTGTCCTTCTCCTTTGCTTCTGGTTGTGCAGATTCGATACCTCCTTGTTCGACTTTCTTTTCAGGCATATGGTTCTTGTCTTCAGTAGTTTGTAAGTTTATTTTTTCTGTATCCTCTGCATCTTGTTTGGGTATTTTTGGTGTTTCTACCTCCCCTTTGATGTCTGGTGTTGCACCCGTTTGGTCGTCAGTATTGAGGTGTTGGGCAGAGATATCCGTGATGTGGAGACTCTCTCCAGTTTTACTACCCTCTGTCTTTGGAGCACTGCTCTGATCTTGGAAATGGGTGCCGCTGCTGTTCGCTGTAGAATCTTTCGTGCCCTTCGACTCAGTGTGTATTTTAGAGTTCTTCCTGCTGAAAATGCTACTAATGCGGCTTATGACAGCCCCTATCATACTCTTGGAATGGCTCGCCTTCCCGGTAGGCTGTCCGACATCAGTAGTCTTGGTGTCAGAGTGGGAAACCACCTCTGCTGGACCACCTCCCCTCCTGGATTCGGATTCGCTCCTGGGACACGGCATGTCTCTTGATTTACCACTGCGGATTGATCTGGTGCTTACTCGAGACACTGGAATAGCGGGCTCAACTTCGTTTTCTTGGGGTGATGTGCAGTCTCCTCCTGCAACCGTATCCTTGTGGTCTTGACACGTATCGGGTTGAATGTCCTCCTCGCCTGCTCTCGAAACGTTACTCTGTTCTTCTTGTTCTTGTTCCTCAGTGACCACGTCATCTACGACTTCGTGTACCTTTGTCAGGGAGGGGAATATTAAGGAATTAATGTAGGCCTAGTGAACGCAAATGTGCCCTAAATCTTACTATGGTCTGATTCTTTTTTGCATATTTACTGTAAAAACTTAGAGATTCAGTTTTAGCTTCGAGCAATTATTGTGTGCTATTGATTGGAAGATTAAAATAAATTCAAGTGCAAGAGATCATTTCATATTTTAGACGTCATTAATTAATTTTGCTGTAGTTTTTCGGCAAATACTCGTTCTTTTTAATTAGAGGGCCGGCCTCATTACCGTGCCTGTACATTAACTTTGAAAATGTTAAGTATTATCCTACTGAAACAATGAAAACCACTTTGTGTTAATTGATTTGCACTCTATCTTTTATTTTGTAACTGTTTGGAGCCGTGAATAATCTACCTTATATGCTTTCCTTTGAGGTAAATAACATACTCCTCCGGTTTCCTCGACGCCCATGAATTCTTCGTCTGAGTGATGTTCTGTGATATCCACATTTGGCTGGTCGAGGACACCGTAGATGTGGTCATGCTTCTCGTGGTGGGGATGGGAAAGCTCCTGCACGAGAGTATCCTTGAGACACTTCGCAGAGCCCTGACAGAAGGTCATGTCAGGTCGGAACACATTTCGGAAGGAGTTTCGACTGTTTGCCGAGTAGGCCGACGGTACCTTCTTGTGGCTGTCGGGTTTCATGGAGATGGCGGAGAGGTTATGCGAGATGATCTCCTCGTCCAGATTCAGAGGATGATTGTGGTAGATCGGTACGATGCTGCTGAAGTGGTGGCTCTTGGCTTCTGCCTCCTTTTGAACACTGTCTTCGGAGTACTCCCCACTCTCCGCAACTTTGTGGAGAGACTTATTGCTGATGTCGTGAACGAGATGTCCCGATTTGTCTGCGTATAGCTCTTCCATCGACAATACTTTCTCCGTCACGGATTCTTCGTGGACTCCTTCTCGGGGAATGACAGCACCTTCGAAGATTGTCTTCTCATGGTTCTTCTTAACCACGGATGTTAACCCATCAACCGGCAAACCCTCTAGACACTCAGCAAGGGAATGGACGCTCTCTTCTTCGGCTATGATCTCGTTTTCGACAAGACCGATGATCTCATCCTCTCCGTCCTCCTCCCCGTCCAGGTCGCTCTCATCGCTCTCGCTCCCTTGGACATGGTCATGCGCCAGGTCCGTTTCACTTTCCCGGAACACATCGTTGACATTGGCCAAGAGAATGCTACTTCGGTGAAGATGTACATCGTGACCGTCATGAACCTGTCCTTCGCTCTGACTTAGTTGAATCGTTTCCTCGTCGCGTGGATACTCCCTTGCTTGGCCTAAATAAGCAAGAACACTACTGAATACTAACTTGACCACAATCTGAGCCTGTATAGCAACATGTGCTCCCTAAAAGATAGAGGAACAAAATTGTGTACATTAGTTCTATAAAATGTTATAAGGCCGTTTTAAGTTATTGCAGATAGTGTATAGTAAAGATAGTTAACGATTGTTTTAATCTGAAACAATTAGGGTTTTGAGGCATTGCATTGTGTGAGATACAAATGTATATTCAGTTTGTGGCAACACCATGTTCATATATCAACTATGCTGTGTAAATTTATTCTTTGAGAACTTGTCTTGCTATTCATTCTACTGTAGCGGAGTATATTTCGGAATTCGGAAGACAACTTAGTTCTGAAAAGAACTGTTCGTGCTCAACTACTACCGCTGGGGTATGGAATTGACCGAGACTTGTACTTTTGCTTTTAATAGTGGATCATGGGATCAGGGGACTTCTCGTTTATTAACGTCACTGCCGCGGAGTGAGTTCTCAATTGTTGTCTCTACGTTTCAACTAGCCAGCTCTAGTCATCTTCAGGCAACTGAAGAGAGTTTGAGATGCTTTAACCTTAAATTTACAAACCTCTCGGCTGGGTTCACTTCCAACTTGGGTACTGTCTTTCATGTCAACCGGATGATCTTTCAATGGCTGCACATTGTGACCTGCTGGTGAAGGAGGTGGTGTTTTTAGGCCACCCTCTGTTGGCGATGGGGATTCAGTATCAGTGGCGGTCGTCTTAATTATATCCGAGACAACAGCTCTTGCCTTGAGACTGTGCTGCGTTGGCTGTGGAGACTTTTGGTTCATCGCGCTCCGAGCAGGTTCGGGAGAGAACGGGCTCGACGAGCGAGAACCTCGAGATTTGCACCTGCTGCTGGCTCTTTCTTCCGTCCGCAGTTGCTCTTTGACCGTCTTGAGAACATCGTCGGCAATGGCTTGGGTCAACTGGCTGCTACTCGCTTTTTGTGGCTGTGTTACCTCTTCATTGGCAATCTGTGTAACGGCATTCTGTAAGGTGTTAATTGTTATATCATGGGCAAGTATGCTGCTGCTTGTCTGTGGTGTGTGTAGTCTTTTCTCAGCCTGAAGCTGAACGGTGGCGCTCTGCAATGTGTCACGGCTGTCGGTCACAGGAGGCGGTAGCCTTCTTTCAAGGTGTCTTACTGCGATTGCGAGGGCGTCATTTGTTACAGACTCGGCCATGAGACTGCTGTCTGTTTGCGGCTGAATTGCCCGATTCTCTTGTTGGAGCTGTCTGGTAACTTTCTGTAGAGTGTTGTTTGCAACAGCCTGGGCTAATAAGCTGCTGCTGGCGTGGACTTGAGGGTGAAGTGCTTGAAGAATTTGTTCGGCTTCAAGGTGCCTTGTTGCATTTTTTAGAGCGTCCGATGCCAAAGCCTGTGCTAGGATGCTACTGCTTGATTGAAGAGGATCCACCCCGACCTGTCTCAATACGTTTTTGATAGCATCTGCTGCAACAGCCTCTGCGATGATGCTTGAGCTCGACTGTGGGAGGAGCACTCGCAGCTGTTTTGTTGCGTTCTTTATCGCCGTGAATGCCAAGTCCTCAGCGAGCAAGCTGGTACTGGAGTACATCGGTCTCTTTTCTCGCAGCTGCCGTGCAGCGTCTCTGATCGCATCAGACGCTACCCTTTCTGCAATGACACTCGTGCCTGACTGAGACATCTCATGGTGGAGCTGGCTGGTGACGCTTCTAATTGCGTCCCAGACAGCTTCCTCGGCAAGAATGCTCGTATCTGATCGCTGCGTCTCCGCTTCAAGATCTTTTATGACATTCCGTAGTGCATCAGAGACCACAGCCCTTGCAAGGAGACTGCTACTGGTATGCTGAGAGGATGTAACTGTTACCCTTGGTTGAAGAGATCCATCAGACATAACATCACTCTTGGTGATGGGACTCGCGGGGTGCACCTCCGGCAGGCTGATCTGCCTTCCAACGGTGGACGTCTCAGTAGCAGAGGGCAGCATTGAGTCAGACGCTATCGCTCCAGTCGCTGATCCAGGGAGTGGTGGGAGTCCCCCTTCTGCCTCAATCTGTTCCTTAGCTCTATTGAGAATCGTTGAAATTACCAGGCGTGCTACTCTGCTGTTGGCCAGATGCAGTACACTCTTCCGCCGGATGACCTCCGGTAGTTTTACCTCTTGCGGGCGGACATCTGGCTCAACAGCTTTGGGCTCAGGTGTTATGCTGTCACTAGAGAACCGTTCGGCCTCAAGAGCATGGAATATGTTTCCGACAAGATCTCTGGAAGAAGCAATAAAGGAGTCGTAGTGGTCTCCGAATAAAACAGCCAGCTCCAGGGAAGAAAGTGAAAATGCTGAAAGGATTGAAGGAGAAAAGACGCTTCAAAATGAATAGATACCAGACAATTATTGGCTCAGTTTCACAGATAGGATTTTAAAAAAATTGTGTAAGTAAGGGAGTAAACCCAAGAGTAACACATAATTACGCGGGAAGGTTCCACTAGTTGCTGGCACCTCAGTAAGCCAAAAAGTTTGATTGGCAGTGGAAGAAGTGCTGGAAACATTGGAACCCACAGGCTGCCAGCAAGGCATCTGGAAGCCTGCTCTAAAAAAACAGAGGGCTATGATCTGGATAGGTCTATAACTATGTCTGTATAATTTTATGCACGAAGTATATGGTCGAAAACATTGTTCAGCTCCTCAACGATAACTACACAATTCTGTGACCTGATCCCCCTCTTGGGTAAGTGGAATGGTCCAATCTATGATTGCAGGGACTAGTACTTCTCCAGGATATTCCACTTTGGAGAAAGGTCAAATAAACATCTGCCGTGACTTAGTGTTACCAGCGCTCAACTAATTGTTTTAAAGGTGGAACACGTTCCTTTCCTAATACCTTGTTCTTCTGTTATTTCGGTGTCAAGATCTTCTTCGTCAACTTCTTCCAGGATGTCTTGGTTCCCACTGATTATTGTGTGAAAAGCTTCGTTCATCTCAGCGGTCATAGAGGGCTCGATGGATAGACCAGTCACCGGGGACGTTGCTGGGGCATTCATCTATTGCAAAGTACGGAGGTATATAAGTTGCTAATAGTAAGACTATGCAAGTCTCGCTTATAAAATCAAGTCTACTTTTTAGAATTATATTTATACACATTTCTTGGGACTACAAATACCCCTATATCACTTTGTTATAAATACATTTTCAATTTTTGTGTGATA
>JAUELU010089431.1:0-14270 GCA_032357145.1 Evasterias troschelii
AGATACAGCAAAAAGCAAAAGGTCATTTTTCAACTTTAAAAACCCTGTAATTCAACACCTGATGACGTCATCATGACATAATGAAAACTGTGCCATCTTCATATTGAGGTTCAACTACATGTATCTAATAAGTTTCAAGGTTCAATTCAGTTTCAATCTTGAGTTATGCTGCTGATAAGAGTTCCGTGGAAGAAGAAGGAGAAGAAAAAAAAACAAAAAAAACGGAACAATAACAAGAGGTGTTTGTGCTCAATTGCACGAACACCTAAAAAGAAAAAAAAAACGGAACAATAACAAGAGGTGTTCATGCTCAATTGCACGAACACCTAAAAACAGAACAATAACAAGAGGTGTTGGTGCTCATATTGCACGAACACCTAAAAACAACAGGACAGTATCAAGAGGTGTACCTAAATAGTAGTACAAAATTCTTGTAAAACGCCTCTTAATTGGCTGTGATCAACCCTGATACATTTTTAGGATGAAAGACCCCCAAATGATTGTTCCCAGGTGCACAAATATGCACAAAACGGCGACATTTTGATTTGAAATTAGCACTTAACTAGTCAAAAGACTCGTCCTCTGTCTTTATCACCAAGGATAAAGACAGGCACTGGTTTTACAGGCCCAATGATTTCTTTGGAGACAATGATTTCATTGGATAAACGCGCTGTGACGTAAGCTTTCCATATCTGTGTTATGATTGGTCTGAGGTGACCTGTTGTCTTCATGCAGCGTATGCATAAAGTGTAGTGTTGTTGGATGTACACAAGACTATGAATCTCCGTGCGAATTGAATGCGAGGTCGAAGGTACGTGTACATCTGACAGGATCCAGCTAAGCGCTCACGGCTGGTATCTGTCGTTATTAACAAGCCTTGAAGTGTGATGTCAGAAGATCAGGCTAGTAAACGACATGTTTGCATGTGTAAGAGTGGACCAATAGAGGGGGTAATATCCAAGTACTTAAGAGTGAGGGACTGTAAAGATCATAGATATTTTTGAAAAATTTTGCAAAAACCAAACAATTTGCTTCTTTTCATATTGGCAAGGAGAGCCACATTGACGCCCACTCCCCCTCCCCAATGGTGTTTTCTAAAGGGGGAGACCTGGCAAGGAGAGCCACATCGTTGCCCGCTACTCCCACCCTGATGGTGTTTTCAAGAGGGCAGACCTGGCAAGGAGAGCCACATTGATGCCCACTCCCCCACCCCAATGGTGTTTTCAAAAGGGGGAGACCTGGCAATGAGAGCCACACTGTTGCCCGCTACTTCGACCCTCAATGGTGTTTTCAAGAGGGCAGACCTGGCAAGGAGAGCCACATTGACGCCCACTCCCCCACCCCAATGGTGTTTTCAAAAGGGGGAGACCTGGCACTGAGAGCCACATTGACGCCCACTCCCCCACCCCAATGGTGTTTTCAAAAGGGGAAGACCTGGCACTGAGAGCCACATTGACGCCCACTCCCCCACCCCAATGGTGTTTTCAAAAGGGGGAGACCTGGCAAAGAGAGCCACATTGACACTCACTCCCCCACCCTTATGGTGTTTTCAAAAGTGGGAGACCTGGCAAGGAGAGCCACATTGACGCCCACTCCCCCACCCCAATGTTGTTTTCAAAAGGGGGAGACCTGGCAAGGAGAGCCACATTGACGCCCACTCCCCTACACCCAATGGTGTTTTCAAGAGGGCAGACCTGGCAATGAGAGCCACATTGTTGCCCGCTACTCCGTCCCTGATGGTGTTTTCAAGAGGGCAGACCTGGCATAAAGATCCACAATGTCGTCCGCTCCTTAACCCCCGTTGGAGTCTGCAAGAGGGGAGACCTGGCAATGAGAGCCACATTGACGCCCACTCCCCCACCCCAATGGTGTTTTCAAAAGGGGGAGACCTGGCACTGAGAGCCACATTGACGCCCACTCCCCCACTCCAGTGGAGGTTTCATGAGGGCAGACCTAGCAATGAGAGCCACATTGATGCTCGCACCCCTACCCCCAAAGGTGTTTTCAAGAGGAAAGACCTGGCAATGAGGGCCACATTGACGCCTGCTCCCCTACCCGGAAAATGGTGTTTTCAAGAGGGCAGACCTGGCAAGGAGGGCCACATTGTTGCCTGCTCCTCCACCCTTGATGGAGTCTGCAAGAGGGCAGACCTGGCAATGAGAGCCCCATTGACGCCCACTCCCCCACTCCAGTGGAGGTTTCATGAGGGCAGACCTGGCAATGAGAGCCACATTGATGCTTGCTCCCCTACCCCCAAAGGTGTTTTCAAGAGGGCAGACCTGGCAATGAGGGCCACATTGACGCCTGCTCCCCTACCCGGAAAATGGTGTTTTCAAGAGGGCAGACCTGGCAAGGAGGGCCACATTGTTGCCTGCTACTCCGACCCTGATGGTGTTTTCAAAAGAGGGAGACCTGGCAAGGAGAGCCACATTGACGCCCACTCCCCCACCCCAATGGTGTTTTTAAGAGGGCAGACCTGGCAATGAGAGCCACGATGTTGCCTGCTCCTCCACCCCCAATGGTGTTTTCAAGAGGGCAGACCTGGCAAGGAGGGCCACATTGTTGCCTGCTCCTCCACACTCGATGGAGTTTTCAAGAGGGCAGACTTGGCAACGAGAGCCACATTGACGCACACTCCCCCACCCCAATGGTGTTTTTAAAAGGGGGAGACCTGGCAATGAGAGCCACATTGTTGCCCGCTATTCCGACCTTGATGGTGTTTTCAAGAGGGCAGACCTGGCAAGGAGAGCCACATTGTTGCCCGCTCCTCCACCCTTGATGGAGTTTTAAAGAGGGCAGACCTGGCAATGAGAGCCACATTGAGCACACTCCCCCACCCCGATGGAGTTTTCTAGAGGGCAGGTCTTGCATGAGAGCAACATTGACGCCTGCTCCCTTACTCGCAATTGTGTTTTCGAGAGGGCAGACGTACAAATAAAAGCCACATTGTTGCCCGCTCCCCCACTCCCATCGGTGTTTTGTATATAACTTAGATTTATTTGTTACCCCCAAATCAGATGAGGTTTTGTTACCTTAATATTTTATTTCCCTCCCCCCCTCCCATAGAAAATGAAAAACAAATTGTTTTCAAAAGTAATGATGTGTTTGAATCTAAAAAACTTGTTTATTTTCACCTCAAATTGAAACCTGTTTCTCTTGTGGTTTACTTTGGTATTTCAGGAATATATCCAGTTTCTGAGATTGTCCTGAACATCAAGGACTTGTTGTTATGTAACTACTACTTAAGTTCTGGAATGCCAACCATTTTTCTGGAAACCACTTGTCACTTCGCAAATACGGTGAGAGAAAGACTCAGAATGGTACAGGGACAAGCTTTCTTTGATCCGGGCAGTAAAGGTAAGTTACAAGTAATTGTGTTTCTCCTTAATACCAGATGTCCAACTTTCCAGCTGATCAGGAAACTTAAAATATACTGTACAAAGTGTTGTGTGCTAGAACATGTAGCAGATGGGTTTTTTACCCCAAAATTATTCCCCCCCCCCCCTCCCCCCAAAAACGAAAATAAATGTTTTCAAAAGTAAACAAAAAACCTTGGGAAAACCCAAATTGTTCTGAAAATTATGGCCCTGTCTTTTGCAAGTGCATTGCACTGTAATGTAAGTTCTTTGTCTAGTCATCTAACTACACATTTTCCAGCTACAACTAACATATTAAATGGGTGATATACAGTCAGGCATTCCCCTATGAGAAGCTTGGAGAGTCTGTGTTGACCATGTCCAACCATGGAGGAAGGAAAACAATTAATGCACTCGCAGGGAGAACTTATTGTGTCGGTTTTTGTGCCCTGACTGCGACATTTGCACTTAACAGTAGTCTCAGACTTTTGTCTTCTGTTTTTCCAAAGTACAACAGTTAGTTATCAAGATCTGGGTGTCAGCTGATCCTTTAAGTGTCTTATATTGAATTGTTTATATTTAAGGCTTTAAAGAAGCATTTAAAGGTATTAATTTGAGTTCTTGGACTGCCCCACACACCACTCTGCTTCAGCCTCTTTGTATGTGTGACAGAGACGCACTTCCTTTTTTCCCTCTTGTACTTGCACCCTTAAGAGATCTATTATTATCAACTGTTTTCATAGTGGGAACCCAGATCAACATGATATGACAATATTTGCACATGTACTCGGGTCATTCCACCAGGTTGGGTCATTGCAGTTTTACCAACATGCATGCAAATGTAAGCAAAGTTATGCTTTTTATATGAAACCAGTGTTATTTAAACAACTGTGTGGTTTCAGGTTACATTTAAGTGTAACAATTGGTGAAATTAAACCTGTAAAAAAAAATTGTAAACTGTCTTTGTGTTTTTCATTTATGTGATGGTGTCTGTGGTATTTGTTTGCCTATTCAGTGTGACTTTTAAAATGGCTTTTCAATTTTCCACATAGTTAATAAAATTGTGCAAATCTATGAAAAAAACAAAACATGTCCTGATCTGTTCCCTATATTTATGTTTAAGAATGAAAACCATTAAATTTCATAAAATCCTACCGTTGCAAATATCCAACCCGCCGAAACTGTACATGTATGTACCGATGTAACACACGGTGACCCGGTGAAGTTTTTCATTACATCGGTAAATATGCTTAAGTATCCACATTTGATGACCTGGCAAGCTAACAATTTAGGTTTCATACATGTAGTCTTGAGTCTTGAGCAGGATAATCCCTATACAGCTCACCTAGGAAGCTAAACTGGGATCGTGTGTTGGTGACCGTCATTGGTCGTCGGTGTAAAGTGCAGTGAGAAATAATAGAGTGAGACCTTTTCTGTCCGTCGGGCCATCCTTCGTCCGTCCGGCCATACACATTCAATAGAAATGTTGAGTGTTGAGTTGTGTTATGGAATGAACAAGCCCAAGTGAGATTGTTATACAGTGTCAGTCATGTTTTGTAATCCCTAACTATGTTTTTCAGGAAATGTTATTGTTTTTGAATAAATATTTAAAAGTTTTTTGAATAAAACAAATTTAAATATTATTTTACATGCTTAAATAGTGACCTCTGACTTGTAAGGAACCAAACTCGAGCGAAAAAATTGAAGTTTTACATTAAGCTTGTAACTTTGAGTGATTATATCAAAACAGAGAGTCGGTTCCACTTGAATGTTCTAAAACAATGGAAGTTTTGAACCGCCATAATTTCTTATTGTAATGATGTACTGACTTGAAACTTGAATCAAATTTTGCTACTTTCATGTAGATTCATATGAAAAGATAAAACTCAAAGAGTTTATTACTGGTTCCAGTTGAATGAGCTAAAACAATGAAAACCTTAAATGGTCATAACTCCTTACTGCAATGATGTACTCAGCGCTGTAGCCACGCCGGTATTTAATGTTGTTGTCGCATCCCCATTGCACCATTCCGCATATTTTCAACCATTATCATCAACCTCATTCCCTGCTGGTCAAACTATTTTTTGTGTGTATTTTTATTTACAATTTTACATGTATACTTACGATTATATTTTTTTATTGCTATTTGTAAAATTTGTTTAAAGTTTATTTTCTAAGAAAAATTGGTGTGTGGCAATGGACTTGAATATTCAGTTGAATTAATATAAGAGCAATGTTTTTGTTAGTGTACATGTACTAAAGGGTGTCTGGTTCTAGTTCCCACATTTTTTTGTCGAGGATTGATTTTCGTCTGATTTTAACCTTGATGGTTGAGACAGTCTTTACTTGCTTTGCTTCTTATACAGATAATTTTGCTATGGCAACCCCACCAGTAAAGTTGAGGATTAACCTTAGGAGGACTAGGTCACATGCATGTCCACATAGTCACCACACTATAACTTCTGAAACCAAAGGGACAAAAACAAAATTACATTGTTGATCAAGAATGAAGCAAAACAATCCCAAGTTGTATAAAGCAGCCAAAAAATATGACGCAATTAAAGCACGGGGAAGAAGAGCATAGTGGACGGCAGAAGAAGATGAACGAGCCAAGGTTGCATCCAGAGAAAGAATGAGGCTGTATAGTCATGGTAAAGCTGAAAAAGATCAATACAACTGCAGGAAAGCACCAAAAGCTGTAAATACAGAAACACGAACAGACATCGTCAAAGAACGATCAAAGTGGAAGACCATGAACAGCATGGTCAGAAAGATGTTGACGGACATGAACAGACCAGAAATATATAGCAGTGGAAAAGAGTTCAGTACAGATACCATAAAGCTTGTTTGAGCCTTCTATCAAAGTAACTCAACTGAAAATGCAGACAAGAAGGTCATCAGTTCTCCAACAGTCTATCATGTCACTGTTTACTGAGTCTACTTCCCTATGCCGGCAGGCAAATTGCTTAAAGTTTTACACACAATAGCGCCCTTAAGTGTCCGGTCCCCGACGCCCTGTGACACTGTGGGGTGGGAATTTAACAAGCCCTGTGACACTGTGGGGTGGGAATTTAAGAAGAGCCACCTAGACATTCAAATTGGCAAATCATCTTTCTTCAAGCTCAGACCAACACACATAAAGACAGCTGGGACAACTAATCTGGGAGGATGTTTTTAAAAGATTGAAGCAATAAATAACCTCTGCGTTGCTCACAGTACCCCGCAATGCCGAATCCATGACAATTTCTCTGCAAGCAATATGACCCTGTACCCAAAATCTTTGGGCAAACAATTTCATGAACGTAAGTGTCTTGAAAGGAAATGTGACAAGTGCGGGGTTGGTGCTATATCCCAATACTTGACACCACTCTTGGACACCACAGCACTTGCAGACATAAAAGAAGAAATCACAACAAAGGCAGGGAAGACAAAACAGGTCATAAAAGTACTTAAGGCAACACAAACGGGAGGAATGAAAGATCTTGTCAATGAATTGTCTGGCAAATTCCAAACTTTCTCTACACACCTGTTTAATTGGAAGTGGCAACATGATCAAGTCAACAACATCTCTCATAATCCACCTAAAGGGTGGATTCTCGCCAAATTACTACCGAATTTAAAGAGTCATTATAACTTCCCTCAGATAACTCTACATATACGTTTGAGTGGCTACCATTGGACATGTCTCATAAATCTAACGTCATCCAACATTGGACTGTATGACCTATTAGAGACTCGGATAAAAGCGAGTTTGGCCAGTGCATCACAAGATTTGACTGGAGTGTAGTTATGTCAGCCCCATCAACCAATGCCAAAATAGAAAATTTCTACCAATATCTGCAGAATGCCTTGGATAAGTACTTTCCTACTCGAACTGTCACTATTCATAACAGCGATAAGCCCTGGATGACTCCTGAAATTAAAACTCTTATTGCTAAATGACAAAGGGCTTTTAACTGTGGAAAAGTTAATCTATGGAAATTACTTTGTAACAAGATCATTAGATTTATCAAGAAAGCCAGGTCTGCATTTTACAGCTCTAGTGTACATGTGTCAAAGCTTACATTAGTATTAGTAACTCGAGGCAGTAGCACAAACAAACAATGAAAATGTTCTTGGTAAACCACATAATTCTGCTGTTTGTATAGCCACTGACTTTAGTAAGGCATTTGATAGAGTTGACCACAATATACAGTGTAGTTATCAATCAATTTATTCAGCTAGGGGGTAGAACTTCTTTAAATCATTGGTTATGTAGTTTTTTTTATCAGATCGTCTTCAAGCTGTTCGGTAAATGGGTGATATTTCTGCTTGGGAGAGATTGCATGCTGGAGTTCCTCAAGGAACAAAAATTGGGCCCATTGCCTTTTTTGTAATGATGAATGATTTTGTTCCTGATGTTCCAGCGGTCAAACATTACAAATATGTCGATGACCTGACTTTAAGTCACACCTTCTCTGATCCTAATTAGAGTTTTAGCATGCAAAATGTACTCAATGACTTGCAACAATTGACTGATTTAAATAAAATGAAACTGAATCCCGCCAAATGCCAGTACATAAATATCAGTTTCCAATGTAACCCACCTGATCTACTCACTTTCGACATTTTAGATTCTCAAATTACCCAAACTGATTGTTTGAAATTATTGAGTATTTTTGTACAGGGTATTTTGAAGTGGGATTCCCAGGTTAACAGCATGTTTGGTAATTTTAACCGTAGACTATTCCTTTTATGACAGCTAAAACAGTGTTTTATTTCTGTCAAGGATCTGTTAACAGTTTGTGTTATGTATATGCGACCCACAATCGAATATGCCTGTCCTGTTTGGTATTCTGGACTCACTGAAACCCTCATCATGACCCTTGAAAGATTTTTTTTTAAAGGGCCCTTCGTATTATTCTGGCTGGCCAGCCTATTACACCAACATCGTTTGTGGAAATATGCCAACTGTTTAGTTTACCTACCATCACTGATAGACTGGAACATTTATTTGTCAATTTTGGAAAGACCTTGTTTGAATCTGAAAACTACAGGCACTGGCTCCCACCAAATAGAAACAATAACTTAACAATAACAGGTCGGTACAGGAATACTTGCATTCCATCCCTCGTCCAAACACTCAAAAAAAGTTCATAACAATATATAAATAATTGTGCTTGTCTTTCATGTCCCCATTTATTTGTCTCGTATTTTTATAGTGCTTGCTTAACCGTGCAACTATTTGTTATTTTATGGTCATACATTGTAGGCCCAATAGGATAATACTTCTATTTTTGTATAAATTGTTTTTAATTCTATCTGTTCCACTTTTTAAAATCTACTTTGGATAATAACTCATGCTGTATTTTAAACACAATGCAGCCTTTGGCTGCGATGTTTGAGTGTTTTTAATAGTTCATTTTATCAACTAAATGATCAAATGCTTTATACTCGGCAAATTATGTGATTCTTGGGGCACAAATTGTGGGGGGACTTGGGCAAGTATGTTTTATTCCATAGATAACCAATATGCAATGGTAAATGTAGCTCTCATTGGTGGTAGTGGGATGAGCAGGTTTGGTGGTGTGAAAGGCTGGTTCACCGTGAAGCTATTTATATGGATTCAGCGGATCCACCAGTGTTGTTGGCAACCAATCGCCATGAGGCATATTGTGATAGAGTTGGGTTTTGATTGGTTAAATGAGTTGACCAATCTGGGGGTGGCTTTTAACTAATAACCAATTGGAGTTAGTTTCATTGTGGGATGTTTTGTAGAGTGTTGGTTTGCATCACTTTGGTACAGCTTTTTGTTGGGAGAACAATACGTTTTGTAAATTTTGAAAATGAATAAATTTCGTAAATTTCGTAGTCAAAGCAATATCAAGGTTTTTCTTGGTTTCCTGAGTTGGTAATACTTGGTAGCTGTTTTAGGTTCATTGCATGGGACTTGTTTTCTTCCATGGAACAATAAATTTTGTTTTTATCGACGTTGGTGTTTTCATTGTCGACGGAACTTAAATTTGAACTGCTACTCAATCAAATATTATTTTAGGAAAACTTTTAATTAACACTTATAAAAGTCTTTTTAAGTGAACAGTAATTTGTATACTCAAGTTTCTTCCGAGGTGATGCCACATCAGAAACGGGTCAGCCGTTTACCAGCTCATTTTGATCAAGGTCAAGCATGTCAAGGTACATGTGTAGTAGTGGTTAAACTAGTATTAACGCCAGTATGGCATCGCCTAGTACATGTACTAGTAGTGGGTGCGGGACCCCCACCAACAAAACAGGGAGAGTCGAGCGGGAGTGGCTAGACCAGCTCGGCACCACATCACCAGAATATGACTACTGCTACATGGTGTATGAGTTCTACTGCTGTTAGTGACATGACTAATGGGGTACAGTCGGGTGAGTTGGCAAGGGGTCTTGTTCCTCAGTTGAGTATCCGCGATGAAACTCTAGTGATGTTATTTCTGGATGGCAGGGGCTCCACTTTTCAATGTTAACACGATCGGCAGAGCCAGTACTGCTCCGAGTACTAATATTATTAGTAGTACTAGTATTCCCCCCAATAGTAGTAATTTTAGTTGGGGGTTGCCGACTATTGCACTGGCAGGTTAGGGGGGGACTAGCCCAGCTGCTATCCCCAGTTTTAGGCAGTATGATGTCCTGGGGTTCTCGGTTCCCATGTCAGTCAAGCAAACATTTTGAGACGGGGAATTTGTTGATTTTGTGCAATTATTTAACGATAATTCACTCCAATTGTTGGCAAATTTGCAACAACAGCAATCAAAGTTGGTTCTGGCGATTGAGGGTGAGAGGGTTGTTTTCAAGCAGGCTACACAAGTGAAGAAAAAGATTGATACTTTGGATTAATGGCTATCGGCATTTCATGTTTTTATGTCAATTTATCTAGAGCGACATTCATCTCGTGCAGCAGAGCTACTTAAATATGCTGAAACCATCAGTTGGGCCTCTGTTCAGTTTTGGGGTTTTGGGTGGTGTCGCAACCCAAGGTTTGCCTTGGGCCTCTGTTTGGTTTTGGGTGGTGTCACAACCTAAGGTTTGCCCTTCTCTTAGGTTTGACCTCCAGTATTCCACACCCACTGTCCCATCGACACAAACGCACAAAAGTTAGTTCGACACTTCTTTGATATTTACAGATTTAATTTACACATTATTTACATTGTTACATCCTCTCTGGTTCTACAGTACTGTACTACTCCAGTTCTGGGGGGGGGGGGGGTGTTCTGTCCTTCTCCCTCAGTACAGTGCGGTCAGTTCATCCTTCCCTCAAGCACTCTCATTGTCTCTCACTTGCCGGTAATAGACTGCTCTTTGCATTACTATATGAGATTGAACCACATTCTTTCCAATATTCATATTAACAAATAAACTCTCCAAAATGTACAATAATCACAAAGTTACCCTTTAAACAATACAACTCAATACAAAAATATAACTTACAGGAATACTGCTGACTCCTGGCCTTTCCCGAAGTTTCACTGCTGATGCAGGCTTTTCTCCAATAGTTATTCTGTCAAACTGCATTCATTATATTGCAGCAGTTGGAAGAGGCCGCGGGGCTCCGTTGTAATGACGCCGCTGCCGCCGGTAAGCCCAATAATTTTTGTTCCTCCAACTCCAATTAAACTTGTTGTGCTTAAGGATTGGTTGAAGAAGTATCCTAATAGGCAAGCTGCTGCTACTTTGCTTTCTGGTTTCAATTTTGGTTTTAGTCTAAATTATTTAGGGCCTAGGGTGTGTCGGGATTCAGATTGTCTGCCATCCGCCAAGCACCGCCCACAAGTTGTGCGGGATTAAGTTAGCTAAAGAATTGAGTTTAGGGCACATTGAAGGGCTGTTTATGTACCAGCCATTGCCACGGCTGCAGTGTTCATCGATTGGTCTTGTACCGAAGAGTGAACCTGATACATTTCGCCTTTGGCATTTATCTTTTCCTACTGGCGCATCAATTAATGATTTCATTGAATATAGAAAGTGTGTTGTTCACTATGCATCGTTTGATAATGCAGTAAAGTTAGTCATACGGGCTGGTGAGCGTGCTTGGTTGGCAAAATCAGACATAAAGTCTGCTTTCTGTTTACTTCCTGTTCACCCTAATGATTATGAATTGTTGAGTTTCAAGTTTGACGGTTTGTTTTATTTTGTATTTACCTATGGGTTGTTCTATTTCATGTTCTCTGTTTGAAATGTTTTAGCACCTGTTCAGCAAGTCACGCAGTCTCCCTTGGTTACGCACTATTTAGATGATTTTCTAATTTATGTGCGCATTCATTATTGGCATTTACAGCCATCTGCCGGGATTTAGGTGTTCCCATTGCACAGTGCAGACTATTATGTATTTAGGTTTGGAAAAAGATACAGTGGCTAGGCAGATACGAGTTCCAGCACTCAAGGTGCAAACACTTTGTAATAAGATACATACGGCTTTGAGCAAGCGAAAACTGTCTTTGGTTGAAGTTCAGTCTTTGGTAGGATCCTTGAATTTTGTATGCAAAGTAATTTCTCCATTTTATAGGCGAATCATAGCTTTAGCTCAGGGTTTGAGGAAACTGCATTATAAGGTCAGACTTTCTCATGGGGCAAGACTTGATTTACTTATGTGGCTTGAGCTTTTTGACCATTTTAATGGAACATCGCCACTTATAGGAATTGGAATAATGCATTGGAATTGTACACGGATGCTGTGGCATCTGTGGGTTATTTATTTATTTATTTCCTTTATTATAATGAGTATAAATTAAGCGATTAGGAATTGAAAAAGCTCAGTTTTAAAAACAGACAAAGACTCAATTTTTCTCAGACTAACTGGCAGGTCGTTCCACATTTTGGCCACAGAAAAAGCAAAGCTTGAGCACAAGCTTTCTTTCTTGGCCATAGGAACTCTCAGAGTAAGGTTGTCATTTTGTCTAGTGGAACAGCTGTTTGAGAAGTGAATGAATAGTTTTGCCATGTACTCTGGGCATTGATGATGTATGCATTTTCACACTAGAATAATTGTTTTCAAACATTCTCTCGGCAAAAGATAACCAGTTCAATTCATTAAACATATCAGTCGAGGAAGTTCGGTAGAGGCAACCAAGGATTAATCTGGCAGCTCTTTTCAACAGTCTGTTCAGCAGTATACTATGTGCGTTGTCCCCAAACCGTACAAGAATAGTCCAAACTCGGTAATACAAAAGTTTTAACCAAAGTGTGCAGACTGCTTTTTGAAATGTTGTGGCAAATTCTACTTAACATGGCTAATTTAGAAGAAACTTTATTTTTAATGTAATCAATATGAGGATACATGTACCTAGTGAGTGATTCGTCAATTATAACACCTAAGCACTTGAAAGAGGAAATCTGTTCAACCGGATCATTATTAATGACAATGTTAAGGTCAGTTGAAGCTACCTTGTGTTTGGAGACGATGATCATTGACTTAGTTTTGGCAGCATTGATTGTCAACCTATTTTTGGCGGCCCAATCGTAATTATTTACCATGGCTGTCTTGAGGCTACGTTCGATTTCCTCTCGGTTGGAGGAGCTACATATTATTGTTTAGTCGTCTGCGTACATGTGCAACTGGCAGTTTTGGGGGATGCATCGAGAGATATCACTTGTGTAAATTATAAATAACAGAGGTCCCAGAATAGATCCCTGAGGAACACCAGTTCTAAGAGGGAGAGTCTCAGAGCAGCATTTTTTTATGCAAACTGACTGTTTACGATCAGTTAAATAGGACGTAAACCAAGTGATAACTGAGGCAGACAAATTCATCGAATGTAGCTTCTCCAATAAAATATTGTGATCTACTGAGTCAAAGGCCTTGCTCAAATCAATAAAAACAGTACCAGTGATTTGCCCAAGCTCTAATGCATGAAGACAATCATTAATCAATCCATGCAGTGTGGTCTCTGTTGAATGCTGAGGTCTGAAACCTGATTGGCAAGGGGGGATCATATTGTTTTCATCACGGAAGGAATACAGGTCATTGTGCACTGCCCTCTCCATAATCTTGGAGACAATCGGAAGAATTGAAATCGGCCGATAGTTACCAACGCAACCTTTATCTCCAATGGTGCATTTTTCCAAGGCAAGTGGTTGCAGGGTCATTGGCAACCTTGCATTATTGCTGACCCAGCCTCTATTGCATTTCTTTAATTATTTCCAGTGGTTGTTGCAGTGTTGTGCTGGGGGAGTATTTTGACAAATTGTCAGGTGATATTAAGGTCTGACAACTTGGCATTTGTCCATATCATCAATAAACAGACTTCGCAGTGTAACTGGATAGTGCATTTAGTGCGTCTGTTTATGTTGCACTGTCTTCGGTTTAACATTGTATTTAAGGCTGTTCATGTTCCGGGGGGTTGCTAATGATGGATCGGCTCCGGATGCCGATTAGTCATGACCCCTCTCCCGGAAGTGATTTGGTAACAGGTGAGGTTGCCTGGTTATTATGTGTAGCCTTTTCACAAAATTCTCACCGGACTTATTCCACTGGATGTAATACTTTCTGTCAATTCGCCTGCCAAAGGTCGGGTGGGGCAGTTTTGCCAGTAGCTCCTTTACTTATTAGAGAATTTATTGCTTGGCTTTCCCTCAGAAGTTTGGCGCCATCAACAATTGCCACTTATGTAGGGGGAGTGGGTCTTTACCACAAATTAAATGGTCATGATTGCTGATCCTACAAATGAATTATTAGTATCAAAACTGTTTGAGGGTTGCCGACGGGATAGAAGAACTCGGGACAGACGTTTACCCATTACAGTGCCAGTCCTCACTCAAATTTTGCTTGCACTGTTTTGGTTAGGTAGGAGCGGTGCTCGCTTTGCAGATATTTGGTCCTTATACAGTGCTTAACTCACATCGTGTAGGGTAAAAACAAAAAACTTTATTCATTATCCCCGATGCAAAAATTACGTC
>JAUELU010089461.1:0-14252 GCA_032357145.1 Evasterias troschelii
TTCTTTCATCATTTTCTTGCAACTTCAATGACCAATTGAGTCCAAATTTTCACAGGCTTGTTATTTTATGCATATGCTGGGATACACCTAGTGAAAATACTGGTCTTTGACAATTACAAAACGTGTTCAATGCCTTTAAATAATATAACAAAGTGTAAAATTGTCCAATTACTTTGCTTTCAAAGTATTTACTTTTACTAAAAAATGTTTGCAATAACTTAGTGGAACAATTGAAATAAACTGAAAAATGACACTAAATAATCATCATCACTGTTATGAACTTCTGTACGTTGTTTGGAGAAAATTGTGTTTGAAGTTGAACTTTTTTCATTAATGATTACTATTTTTTACTTTTAAAATTAACAAAGCTAAATTCTTCATTAAGAAAAAATATTTCAATGAATTCTCAATCTTTTTACTGTTGTAATGAGTTATCAAATCTGAAACACGTCATTTTTTGAAAGAAAAAACCTCCAGATGTGCTAATAGAGCACTTTTTACAAACCAATGAAATCAAACTCAAATGGGTCAACAGATATGTCACTTCTTAAAAACTTGTTGTACAATGTGTGTTAGGCAAAGTGCCTTCTGTCTCATCTTTTATTTACACCATTTTCTGCTTCAAAGCTTTATGAAACTGCAACGGATATACATTAATTTGAAAGCAACAATTTAAGTGGCATACACATTTTGACTTTACAAAGGGGAACTTTATAACAAATGTTCGAAACAAAATGGCAGAACAGTGAGGCTGTTAAAACCATTAAAAGTAACACAGTTTTTGCAATAATTATAGTTTGTGAAATGTCTAACTATCACTTGGATTGTTCACATTTTTGAGAAAAAGGCTCTTAAGTTTTACCTTTTGTCTGAAATACAGACATTTCTTAATATGGAAAGAGTTTATACCGTCAACAATCAAACCCTAGCTACTTCCATCATGCTTTTAGCTGATGGTCCACACAGTCCACTTACTCACTGAACAGCCATACTCTAAAGCACTGACACAATTTGACTTGAAATGCCAGACCTACACGTAGCTATAATAGACTGTGCAAGTCTCGCACGTAATCGAACTTCCAGGACCATTGTGGTCCCAACCAAATGGAGTTTTACTTTGGCAAGATTTTGTTTTGTCTATTATTTTAGTTTAACAACCGTGAAAATTACATATGTTGTTTGGAATGTAATACTAAGTGATACTAAGAATTTCAGCCTAATTACATATGTTGTTTGGAATGTAATACTAAGTGATACTAAGAATTTCAGCCTACCTTGCCCGATGGAAATCACCAGACGCTGTAATTGTCAGACGCTAAGCCTTTTCATTGCAGTCTACTGTTGAGGCGTCAGCGTCCTCTTTAAGCTGCGTCACGCGTTGTTCTACACCCATGTGATCATCACGGGTCTGTGTTTAAACTGGCTTTTAGTGGCTGCACGTACTCTGGCGTGGATTTACAAAAGGGGTTTCTAAAAAGTTAAGGTCAAGTAAGCATCCATGTCCCAGAGTTTTCAGTTTGTTTCAACAAAAACTAACAAATGATTTGTGTTTTTGTTATAAAAGCTAAAACTAATTTTATACAAATTGTAATGAGTATTTTTTCATAGATCTACACATGTAATTTAAAAACATTGATTTGATTTCTGGAAAAAATTGTTCTTCGCTTGACGTGTTTTCTCGTTCTGATATGCGCGAGACTTGCACAGTCTAACTCTGCCTTTCTTACCCTCTACTTTTCGATAAACACACCTCACTACAAAAATGTGTGTGTTGTCAGGATTTTAGGGGGACCAAAGTAAAATGACAAGAGCAGGTATAAAACCTGTGACCTCTGGACTAACCAAGCCACCTGCAAATTAAAATAATTACAAAGTAGGGAGATTGCTGACATATAATACTTCAGTTACATGTAGTACAGCACTGTCATATTAAACGGGAGGTCGGTGGCTCAAATCCGAATAAAGTTGATTCACCTCTGATTGCCCCAAAATTTAATAAATAAGTACCAATTCATTTCCCCCTTGCTGGTTATTGCTTGATACTTGAAATAAAAAGTTGTATTCCCTTAGCGACCCCTGTACTGCCACTTCCCAGGTTGTGTTGGGTGTGACTTCTGGTTGTAGGGCAGTTAAATGTTGAATGACTGGCAAAACCAAACAAAGATAGGGAGACCATAAGCATTGGGCTAGAAAGATCTTTTGGTAGAGCGATGGCGCGTTCTTCCAGAGGTCGCAAGTTCAAATCATTTTCTGGTACTTTTTCTTTATTCACCCCAAAATTGAATTAAATGATAGCCAGCATTTTCCCTCATGATTTGTTGCTTGATGTAGTTAAAATGAACATATCACAATAATGGGCAATTGTTAACGCAAGTTCGTTTTTCAAACATGATTAACAGATATCGAGTATTTCAACCAAGTGGCCAGCTTATAGTTTGTTTGCCAAAATATGTATGGTTTTTTGTTTTTGTTTTTGGGGGGTTTCTGTTTTGCAAAAATATCAGTATACCATTAATGCATGTACTTGAACCTGTAAGTGTAAGTAAAATGTTCATGCATAAATTACAAAATTTTTGTTCTCATTTTCCTTTCTTCCAGATTGATTTGTAATCACTCCCCATGACATTGGTCAACATACATGAGATGGACACAAGCTACACACACCATACAGCAAGTGGAAAACCAGGGGCTACAGAAAGACAATGTACTGCCAGATACTATTGGACCCTGATATTTGACTTGATTAAATCCTGGAGAATTACAAAGTCAATTCTATTGACGATGATCTAAATGAACTGGTCTCAACACAAGCCAAGAAGGTAACCAACATATTCTGCACTAAAAACTCAGATTGAACTCAGAAAGAGGTTTGCTGCCGTCAATGCTAACAGTCAATTGAAAACCCCAAAAACTTGGATCAGTGCTTACCAAAAGCCATGTACAGTGCTCACCATTTACAGTGCTTCAACAACGTGATTTAAACCTTTAATCCCCAAAACATCAAGCTGCAACAAGAAGAGCCCAAACACTGCTCTGCTCTCACATTACAAGACCTTAATGAGTTTTACAAGCTTTGCTCAACTATAAATTCACAGTGCTAGCAGACGAGATGAGTTCAATAGAAAGCCCAATAAACTGAGTTCAGCTTGTAGCAAAGTATGCTGTATGTACATGACCATGTGACTGAATGGACAACACAATTTTATAGAGTTGTGTTCCCATACTAAAAATGCACTGCAACAAATGCTCAATGATGTACAACAGGAAAGAGTGTACATGTAGCACCTGAACTCAATTGTTATTTCTAACAAGAAGAAAAAATGAAGATGCAGTGACAACGGGACTGAACTCAACTCAACTACATGAACCAAGAGCCTGTTGCTAGGAATGCCGTGCTTGTATAACTCACAGTGCTTGTTTGAAAGACTAGTTTGTGTGATTTTTACAGAATTGTCTTCAAGTACTAGAAACGCTCCATAAACTTGCTCAATATGCTGCATTGTTGAAATTGAAGAGGATTGTACTAAGACTTCATTTGGAGTCCATCAAGAATATTTAGGAAGATGGTTAGACAATCACCACAGAGTTAACCACAGGAACCAAGAGAGTTACAGTCAAGAAGAATACGGTAGATGTTAAAACAATAGATAGCCAAACAGACGGCTTGATCAGCGCTGAACATAAAACTTCTCAAAGATGACTGTAACGAGACTGTTACATGATGTTAAGCAAGATTTTGATTGAAATACTTGTTATGGTCAACTTTGCAAAGAACTCACTCCAGAAGCGATTAAATTTAAAAAACGTCTGAGGAAGTACAAGGAACTATCATCATGTTGAATGTGCGGAAAGCTTAGAATTTTCTGCAACATTTGGAATGACATTGATCAGGAGTGTACAAGGACCTATGAGGAATAGGTTTTCCTGTTACCAACCTAGTCAACATTGTCAGTCATTATTAGACTCAACAGACAAATTTCAGGACACATCATACCAGCTTTCAAGTTTGCCTGAAAAGTGTATCGGTTACCTTTGATTGATTGTCTACAAATTCAGCATTTTTCAATCAGCAGCAACTAAGTTGTGAGTGCTGTATAATGTGTTGCTGTACTGAACAGATATGCCGATTTGTCACTGATGATGATGGGTTCTCTGTACATCAATATTATTTTCAACAGCATTCGACACATTCTCAAATTAATCAACTTTTGAAACAGTTACCTGTACATGCTGTGTGGAGTACATCTACGTGTTGTATGCTCTACTTCTTCTACCATGTCCATCTGCTTTCTAGTCCCGAAGTTAACATGAGAGCATTACCACTTGCTGTGTTGTATCGCAGTCAACCATGTTCTATCAGCAGCTGCATGTGGAGTACTGTGTTCCTCGTTATCTGGTTGCTTCCATCTGATGTTTGCCTGATGACTTACTCATAGGACTCTTCAACTCTAAACATGTCCAGCAACACTCTCCATCAGCAGTGAACCAGTTGCATACAGTCATGTGTCTTAAGCTGGGAGTACCATATTTCCTTCTCATGGCCATCTACTGGATGTTTCCCCAATGAGGTCTCCCTGAACACTCTCCTAGGACTTTACTCAGCTTGCACAACTGTTTCTCTCAAACAATGTTGAGCATGGAGCCTGCAAGTACTTCAGCTGTAACAAAATAAGGTATGTGTTAACAATTAAATTATATGTATATATTCAAAAGTTGTTTTGCTTTATTACAGTTTTATTTATATTTTATAACACGTTGCCAAAATATTTGCAGTGATTTGTGGTGTGCTGAGGACACACATAAAGGTAACAACTGCACATGTTGACATACCAGCAGCAGCTGCATTGACATTGTTTCCTGTTTGGAAGCACCCCCATCAGCATGATGGGTACCTGTACCTGAGTTTGTAATGGGCATTCAGACACTTTAATGTCCAAATGAAAAGGGCATCAAGTTAACAGCAGGACAGTAACAGCATGTGCCTCATTGTTGACATGAAACTCAAGTTATTGACAACGTTGGTTTGTTTTTCTTTGAAATGAATTCAGTCTTTTAAATTTTAAATCTAAAACAAGGGGGAGGGATGCAATCATTGTTGATTGGACAAAGTGTTTTGTATCAAACAAATAGTCTGACTGACTGTGCAGCCATCAAAGGGAAGATGATTTACAATACAGTTTTTAACATATACACTTTCATTAGAGCTGTCTAGTTAACACTAAATCTACATTTTAAATGAGAATTCCTTATGTTTAAGAAAGCAGCTTATACTACAACACTTTTGTAATGTTTAGGACAGATGTATATTATACCATCCATCAACTAAACTACTGACCTACAGTCGGCAATCTGTTCGAGCCATCTCCTACACTGAATGATGTCAACTACTGCATGCAGCTGCAAAGTATCAAAGTCAGTTTTCTGCTTTTGCTGTGTCTCCAACATGACCTGATGTGAGGAGGATTTCCCTGGTAAGTTATTGTATGATTAGATAGAACCAAAACCATTGTAATATTTCCTCAACATGACTGAAATGCACCTATTAATAATGGTAGGAAAGTTGACAAAACTCAATTGTTTGAAGTGTGTAACATTCAAACAAATAAATGTATAAATTAAAGTGTAGAAAAGGTCCTTGATTTTGTTTATTTTGGAAAAATTGCCAATGAGATACAAATACTGACTATATCCATGATTGAGAGCCAAATTCTCACTGATCCATTTACCATAAAATGCCAGATTCTTTTTTTTATGAATGCCAAGTGAGAAGTCATGCACGGTAAATACAGTTCCAGAATTTTTTTGAAAAGTGCATGCAAAGTAGACTTGCAGGAAACCCACATGGGCTTTATGAAGCTACCATGGAACTGTTTTACAGGTGTAATACGCATGCATGATAGCTGCCATAACCACACATGTCACATACACCATAAAAGATGTACTGGGAGTCATATAAACATCCTTCTGTATTTTTCCTGAGCTCATTGATGCCAAACTGTAGAATATTGTGGACAATGCAACTTATATATTATTCCTGACATCAGCATGGATAAATTAAGGAGAATCTTTTATCCACTTCAGTCATTTGAGACAATGTCTTGGGTCAAACAAAAACCCAAAATTGAACTCTAGAGATTAAACCACCCTTCTTGCCTGCAATGTTTGGTTAGTTAGAACAATGATAAGAAAACACTAAATTTAAATGCAAGCTACAATGACCAATGCTTTCATTGCTCTTGGTGTGCTTTGAAATTTGTGCTGATCTTGCAATTAATTTGTCCCTTTTCCTCACAAGTAAATATCAGACTTCAATGCACTCATTCTGATATACAATATACATTGAGTACAGGTACATACTTGTACATTATTCTTTATGTATACACCAGTTGTAAAATCTGTTAATTGTTAGTGTGTTTTCTTCTGTAATATTTGCAGAATCAAGTGTTCAAGTTGGAAGGCTGTTGTTAAGGAATACTTGAGCAGGAGATACACTTTTCTTCAAAGACTCAGTGATTGTATTGGAAACCCCATCGACCCATACTGCATGCAATGCAAGCTGCAAGATGCACTACTTGAGGAGATTGACATGATTTCTGCAAGGATTCTCTGAACACTGAAACGTCAAGAAACCCATGCTACAAGTTTCAAAACAGCAAAGACTATGTGAACAGTTCGGATTTCAATAAACCCAAACTCACTGTTGGCTTTGAGATGCAGCACTAGAAGTGATCTAATGCTGCATCTCGATGCCTGGATTGGACACAGAATTACTGAAGACTGTTTGAACACTTGAGATACAAATGAGATGAGAAGGATACATCAGTTCTGTAAAGACACTAATGTATAGAAAGCTACAACCATTTCTGATCCCACATTGACAGCGCACTCTTTGGAACCTCAATGTGATCAACATACAAGGACCAGATCGTTTGTATAGTATTAAAAAAAACAATGAAGCAATGTCAATGTTCAAAAGTAGACTTCAGGGGAACACTTTCTTCAATCACTTAACATTGTTTCAACAGAAATTGACTGAACATATTTTACTGTTGGCACAATTGTTTCATGTTATACCTCAAAAGAAAGCTAATACCTTTATCAAATCTAAAAAAATAGCTATTAAAAAAAAGAAAACCTATGAAATGAAACAAATCGGCCAAAAATCGACCTGGCATCTTTAAAGCATCTGTAGCATTATGGGATTTATCTGTTCATGCATGAACATCTATAAGATTAGTGTAGTAAAATAGCTTGAACTAGGAGAAATGTTTTTTTCTTAATAATCTTGCAAAAACCTCCTAAAACAAACGGCAAATAAATGTGAATACCTTGTAGCATTTCACAAAAACCAACAAGTGTACAAATACAATATGTAAGACTAGAACTGAAAAGTCACTTCTGAATAGGTTGCCAATAGGAGAACTAAAATGGACAGGACTCAAATAGTAATTTTGAATAGGTTGTCAATTGGGTTCTCCCTTATACCATCAAAAGTACTAAATTGGACAGGACCCAAATAGAATATCTTCTACTAATTTGTCTAATAATTGTAGCCTCTCACGAAAAAAACCCAGCAAGTTGACTGTTACCATGCATAGACTTCAATCGATGTTCAAAACTCATTCTAAAGGAAAGTATTTCAAGTTCAGAGTAATATTTCACAAGTGTTTATAACTTGATAGACCTACGATAGGATAGTGGGGTTGTTTCAACAACCTTGTTAGATTTGGCTTTAAGGGAAGTGCATCCAAGTCAATGTAGCACATAGGAATTCATGCATGAACAGAGGGTAACTAGTAATTTAAAAAGTACTTTTAGTTGTAAATAATGCTATGAACAGCCTCTCCACAGCAGGTCAGCACAGACAGGGGTTGCCAATCTTTGTTGGATAGGGGTGTTGAAAAATGCTACAGTATCCCATACACGACCTTAAGAACTATTATTACCTAATCAAACAATGTCCGTAAACAAAATTCTAACAAATCTATAAAAAAAAGATCCATCTTGAATTCCAACAGTTGTGGTCTTTGGTGTTTATGTCTAACTTTCATGACATTGGTTCTAGCTGGCATGTATGCAACACAGGACCAAGAACCACATGGCAATGTGTTCTGGCAGGCCTGTGTAACAAAAATCTGTACTTTCAAAAATCAAGTTACTGCAAACAAAAACAAAGTCATGCAGGATCTGGACCAATTGGGAACATGAATTGTTCTTATAATACTTAAGTCCTTGATATAGTAACAGTGCTGGAGTATTCATATGCTTAGTCTAAAACCAACACCCACAAAATGTTTAGAGGTCCATTGGATTCAGCTTTTAAAGCATATAATGATGCATAGTAATTAACACTTCTAGTGTTGTTCAAATTACATGAAATCAGAAGTTGTGTATAGCTTTCTTGTGGGAGGCTGGTCTAGCATTAACATAAGTTAATTTAATTAGTTAGTTAAAAAGTGGGGGGGGGGGGCGAGTCCAAACCGTCTGTTGGTAATTGGGTACAGTCTAAACTGTCTGTTGGTAGTTGGGTACAAGATTGGTCATTAATGTACTTCTGAGGGAGATGTCAGTCCCAGCCAGAAGACAGAAATCATGGGCTGGCACAACCCTTGTAAAATCACACTGGGTGAATATAGAGAGCATTTTAAACATGCTTGACGCTTATACTGAAGTTTGAAAGCTGATTCAAGATCAGAAATATGGAAAACAATTCCAAGTGAAGTCAAACTATGAACAACAATATCAGTCACTCTAAGGAAAACTGTTCAATTTCAATAGAGTCTATCTAGTCAAACTCAGTAGTCTTTCCTGAGTACATATAGTACTCCACTACATGTACTATCAATCCTATCCTGCCATGCCTTGAAATCTCATAAAAGATCATAAACTTTTTCAAAGTTTTTGACGAGGCCTGTTTGAGTGCTCCACTTTATTTTTGTGGCCATTAAAAAAATCAATGGCTAAATGACCAATACACTGCCTAGAAGGATGTATTTGGTCTAAATAAAGAGCTGAGCCAGGGCGTCATGTTTTCCAAAATGGAAACATTTTTTCGACCGTGAAAATGACGCGGTCATTTTGATAAAGATGTCCTAGAAGTCCTTCACCATTTTAGATTTACAATTGGCATGAAAGCATTATTTCCACTTTAGTCTTTTCCTTGGAATCTCAATATGTTTTTTTAAATTCCAGTGTAGAGATAGTCAAGGATTTAAAATAGATAATTACTTTTAAGGTTTCCTTGAGTAAAAAAGACAACACTCAAACGCTACCTCATTTATGATGTGATGCTGAAAGTGCCTAACCCCAGGTCATTGCAGTAACATCAATTTCTGAATTTCACAAATCTCAAGTCTGTCTGAGTTTCTCATTTACATCCTGGAGCTGCAATGATGCTCAGTAGCCAGTAGCTTAAATTTCAACCTGAAATGCAAAGAAACAATGTTGATGAAGTGACGTACTGAAAAAGATTTCACTTCCATCCAGGCAGGAAACAAAGTGGCATCACTTTGCTGGAGAAATAGCTCTTTTGCCACGATTGGACCACATTGAGCATCAAAACAAACACGTTTTTTTATCAATGATAGAAACACAATTTCTCCTCCTTAAAATTGTACACATGTATGTGCACAATTTGTCAAATGATTATTGACCCATTGACCCTAGCAGTGCCCTGTATGAAATATGTGGAATACCATGCATCTTAAGCTGTAAATTACTAGCTTTTTGAAATGCTAAATTAAAACTGTAAAAACAATGTCTCCAGTCAAGGCATGCATAAAGGTCAAAGTTGACTTCTCATACTTTATCACATCTTGAACTTTCATAAAGGTCATTGTGTAGTAACCATTACAAATGACTTAGGGCCGATTTATCAGCCTTACCAATACACAGTCCTTAAACTGGGCTGATCTTATTTGGACCGGACACTGCTAGGGTTAACTCTCCCTACAAAACCATAACTTTAGAGGTGACGGACTTTCAGGACATCATAAAAACCCTGCTTGGTATTGTTCCAACCTTGTTCCCTCCAACAGCCCATGTTAACTAGAGTGGTTTGCAAAGAAACAATGGTTGGAATTCCTCTTGTAAATAAGTCAATCTACTCTCTTATGGCACCACACTACTGGTTCAAGGGTATAATTGGACTGATACACTGCGTATAAGACCATAACTCCAATGTAGCCCATTATTGTTAGAGTGAGGAACTCTTGAGAAAAATTTGGCAGATATAGTTGGTTTGTTGCCTAACACTAGTCAATCTATCGAAAGGTTACCTACTTGGTCTGTCATTGTGGAATGTAATACAGGTGTTCCAAAATACCATGTATACATACTTGAGGTACAACTTTAGGTACAACCTGACAATCTGGACTTGCAAACCACATTTGAAGTGTCCCATGTTTTTAAAGTAGGGAGGATCACAACTGGAACAAGGTTGGTATAGGTATTGACCTATGTCATTTGCATCTTGACCATATCCCTAGGGAAACAATTTGTGCCTTGCATTGAACACAGATTGAAGGTTGACGTATGTTGGTGTACGTTAACATGTCTGAGTTGTTTGTTGAGTAGCTTGCACAACATCAAGCATTAAAACATGTATGCCGACTTGCCTACTAGTACTGCATTCATGAGAACATTAGTGAAGCACAGTGCATTTGTGTGTGTACATTGTATGTGCCACAAAAATCTACATTTTCAAGCAAAAGCAAAGACAGTCAAGGATCATAGATGACATGATCTTTGACACCAAATGTTCACAAAAGAATCCCAATCACAAAACTGTGTGACAGGCAAAAGCTCTATTGCATTCAGTGGAGGGCACCCTATGAGATTTGTGCCTAAAATTTTCTAGGCAACTGAAAACAGCCAAAGGTAATCATACCTCAAAACTGTCACAGTGGAATCTAAGTGTTTATAAATGACACTCAAATGGAAAAGCTCAAATTGTGCAACTTCTTTGTAGGAAAACAACTCTTGCTCAACAATGGACCTTATGCATTAACGTCATCACATCTTTGAAGTAAAACGATGATGAAACAATAAAAAACGCATATCTATGCATGCGTAGCACACAGAATAGGTGAATGAGCGACCTTCTTTTAACCTCTAGCCAAAGGTGCCCTACTCAAATGCGTCATTTGCTTGAGGTCTATAACAAGTTTTAAAAAGAGGGCCAATGAAATGTAAGCATGAGTCACATGGTCTAGACTCGGGGAATGTCCCTTTGTCTTAGATCAGGTTGGTCATATTGAAGACGCATAGATAAATGGCGATAGGTCAATATCCTTTGATTGAAGACTATCTACTATTACTAAGCTCCATGCATTTTAGGGCTGTATACACCATTGGTCTTTGCCAAAACACAAAGTAATGCCACAACAGATTTTAAGAGAGAAACGTCACTGCTATAAAACAATATTTGGAAAATTTTTGTCATGGAAAAATGAATGATCATCAAAGTCTTCGAAAAGTAAAGTATTTGATGTCATTGCCAAATTGCTCAATCAACAATGAAAAACTCATTAAAAAGGCAACCCCCAAAAGGAAAAATAAATGATCATCAAAGTTTTTTAAGAGTATAGTATTAAAGTCGTTGCCAAATTGCTCAAAAATAGAAAAAATCTAAGAACTCATTGAAAAGGCAACCCCCAAAAGGAAAAATGAATGATAATCAAAGTTTTGAGCAGTTTGAGAATGTTATCAAATACAAGGCAGTCTGCAAAAGCTTTAGTATAAATGGGTGTATAGTGTTTCACTTGAGAACAAATCTTGAAATTGATGTTGGGTTCTTATGTAAGTGGTCAAGGAAAGCTCACTCTCTTACAAACTCAACAGTGAAAATGTTGTCTTCTTTGATAGAGTAGCAACATTTCACAGAGATATGAATTGGATAACAGGTATTGTTGAATCATGGAGCTATGGTTGAATGCAAAACTTAATAACTCCTTGTCCAATATCAAACTCAACATCAAGGGATTAGGTGATGTTGATGGCGATTCAATACCAATGGTGTATACAGCCTTTAATTATTCAGTAATATTCACAACTAGCCACTTGTCATAGTTAGTAACAGGACAGTGCTATTTATTAGCAATCAGGTCAGTAACAATTAGGTTCAAAGCTGAAAATAGGAAAAGTACAGCCAGTAGTTTGAGCTCTATAAACATGGTACATGATGGTACTTCATACTTCCTGTATAGGACTCACCTTCAGTAACATGTAGCTTCTGATTCTCTGTAAGTTCCGCACATTCCAGATGGTAGTTTTGAAGTTAATAGAATAGATAAGCAGAATTAGCTCATTTGAAACATGTCAGTGGGTCAAATTCTGAGGATAAACTATTTGACACTTGTTAGTCCTTTATACTGAAACTTTACCATGGTCAGTTGGTTATACTGAAGGACTTGCAATTACAAGGTTGTGGGTTCGAATCTGGCCAAGCTGTTACTGCTGATTCCACAATGACTGGAATAAGTATTGTCATCTTGATACTGAATCACAATTTATCAATTTGTTCAATTCGTAATCGTAGACGTTAAGCCAGTGTTTGTATGAGAGAGACTGGTTGTTGCCAGCTTGGCGTTTATATCCTCTTGTGGGAGCTTTACCAAGTTCCCTTGTTGGGAAGATCATCTAAACAAATCAACAAATCAAGTTTTATGCATTAGGTGTTAAAACATCGGTAGACCTAAACGTTCAATGTACTTCCATATTATTCCAATAGTTATAAGCAATGATTAGGAAACTACTCAGTACTGAAAGGCATACTAGATATGATTTCAGTAAAAGTTTCTGCGAAGGAATTTAGTAGACAGGTATATCAGAAACAATGCTGATAATTCACCATGACTACAGGCACAATGGAAGTTTTTAAAACATGAACATGTGGATAATATAAGCACTAGTAGTTCTGATTCACAAAAGAAATAAGGAAACATCCTAACCTCAGCAACAGACCTAACAAGATTTGTGTTTGCTTCTTGGTGTGTTATTTTATCCTTGCTCTAAGTAGGCAAAGCGGACAACAAATTATCTGTCACTGCGTTTTAAATGTGCCTGGGACAGTCTTCTTAACGAACATAAATGCAGTGATCCCAATAGGCTGCAAGTTAAAAATGCAGTACGTATAGGATAGATCCTCCTATGTAATGAACATGTAGGAAGCTACTTAAAGTCAAAGTCTATGGTACAGTAACAAGACGCGGTTTTGATCGCTTTGCTGTAGAATGTAATCATGTAGACGTAGAGTAGTGTACCATTGGAACTAGAGCAGGTCCTGGGGAATTCTACAACTTTAGGCAGGAATCATTTATTTGACCAGATGATATGAATGGAAATAATAACCAGCTAGAAATGCGAGACTCTCGCTGGAAAAGTTTAAAGGTTCAAGTCAGTGGTTTTAGAAAGGCCTGTAATTTAACTTGAATTAACTTAGATGTAGGAGTAGCTTACATATTGAAGAAGAAAATGGCTCTCAATACAAATTGACATGATACTCTTCACACTTTAATCTGAATTATGAATTTGTACCCAGAAATATCAGCAAAATGTTTAATAAATTGAAAAGTCTATACCATGTAGGTCAGCCATTTTGCTCAAAAACACTGTCCTATTTTTTTCCAGAGGGCCGATGATCATACTTGTTGTATGGCCATTGTCCTTAAGTTATATATAATGTGTACCCATTACATAATTCAAAAAACATGTCTTCCCGACTGTGATACTAAAGACTGAGTCTCGCTCTTATTTCAAATGTTTTGGGAACCTAACTTTGAGAACCTTGGGTTTCAGCACAGATTGCTTTAATATGTGAAGCATGCAATCACCCTTTCAGCTGATCAGTTGATTTCTGCTTTTTTTTTCTTCTCCATAACACTCTAAGACACTGAACAAAAATGTGTGTGTAGTTTTATCTTTACCTCTTCGCAAAAACAAAGTTGGGCGACTTGAAAAGGAAACAATATTGCACATGGAGCCAAAAGTTTGAATATGGGCTGGACTTGCACAGTCTCATGAGGAAAGCAAGCACCTTAGGAAGAAACAAATCAATTTTTTTTTACATTTCTAATGAAAATTATAGGAATATACGAATCTTGTTTAGGTTTCTTTGTTGAACATAGATCAACAAATAGTGTAGAAACTTTTGTTTTAGTGTAGATTTTCCCCAGAGCCTGCTTATAGGTTTGCATGTGAGCTTAGTGTATAGTGGTTATGCATACAGCATACTCCGATACACATGAGGATGT
>JAUELU010089474.1:0-30042 GCA_032357145.1 Evasterias troschelii
TATCTTTAAACCATGTAAGTTTAATGTAAATCTGTGAGCTTTTCTGTTTTGTGTTTTACCAGAAGTATAGAGACCCTGTAAAATGTTTGCTCAAGTAGCTGTTTAATGACCGAGTATTGAGAATTTTCTCTGTCTTATGAGGACAAACAATTTTTAAGCGCATACAAAACATGCAGATTTTTAAAGTTTTTTTTTTACCTGAACCTTATCTTGATTGCACCATAAGTCCTTGTTGTTCCTGGTGTTCCACTCATAAGGTTTGTAGTGACATCAATGATTCTCAACCACAGACTGATATGATTCAATGAGTTTGATTGGATGTCATCAAGGTGTTGCTAATTGGAAGTAATGTTCATGTGGTGGAAAGCTGCAGCAAGGCTGACATCAACTACATGCAGGAGTCTCAAGCTGAGGATGACCACGTGTCACAAATTGAAGTTACACATGAAGGGTGAACATCTCGTGCTGTCATTACCGATAGTTTAACCTATTTGAAAGGAAATGCAGAAACTGAGTATTTGATTGACATTTATTTCACACTAACAGAATATAGGTACTAACATTATAAGTTTTCAGTATTGGTACACATTATATACATGTATATGTATTATGATATTATGTTGACTTGCACAAAAAGAATGTGTTCAATGTATACATCCTGTCAGTAAATAATTGTATGCTTACAGGAGGTGTCTTTGGTGTAATAACTTGGTGTCTGTTAGACCACAAAATTACCGTCCACTTTGCAAATAGACTTGATGAAGGTTTTAAACAAGTGATGCAACAAACACTGGTTATTTGTTTATTTCAAGTTTGTTCTATGTTCATACTGAAGATTTCTTGCAATTTTTGTGATATATTTACGAAAATGTTACTAGTGTACAAACACAAAAGTCGCATTCAAAATATATACAAAAACATACACAGAAATTTAGATATCATTCCTGTAACATTTTTGTTTTGCTCAAGTAGCGGTTGAAAGACTGAATATTGACACTTTTCTTGAACTTGTGATGACAAACAACTTTTGAAGGCATTGCTGGATTAAAAAGATTTATGGAAATAAGTTCATTTGAAGAATAAAAATAAACCCATTATAGAAACATGAATAATTTTCCTATTTCTTGGCTTAACTTAATTAAAAAGCATGCAGATTTTTAAAGACATTTTGTAACCATACCTTGTTTGTACCATATATTCTTGTTGATACTGGTGTTCTCTGTTCATCAGGTCTGAAGTAACATCAATGGTTCTCTACCACATACTGAGATGATTCTATGAGCTTGCCTGGATGTCATGAAGGGATTTGTGTAGGGGAAAGCTGTAGTACGGTTAACATCAACTACATGGAGGTGCCTCAAGCAGAGGGTGACCAAGTTTCATGAATTGAAGTTACACATGAAGGGTTAAAATCTTGATATCTTGTGCTGTCATCACTGATAGTTTCATCTGTTGGAAAGGACAGGCAGAACCAGAGTAAACAACTTTATTTTCTCAACTGAAATTTTTAAGTATTACACAATTCGTTGGGGAAATATAATGCCTGCGTCCAGGAAATGGGACAGGGCACCAACGGTATTGCTGGAATTATATCCGTTATTTCCAGGCCTAAATCATTGCTGGTTTAGATAGGAACATTCTTGTGTATTCGTCTACTTTGAAAAAATGAACACAAAACCATGAATAAAAAGTTGATGATTTTCGCATTTCAAGGCTAAAAATATGGCTGCAAATGTTGATTTCTGTAAAACACTTTAAGGTCAAAATTGCTGATGGTGTATATTCAAGTCATGGCATGCACTCATTCCATTTCACATGATTTGACAATTCCTGTTTTCCAATTTCTTTTCCAGACACTTCTTTCATAGTACAGGACATTTTGATGGATCTTTTAACAGTACAAATAAAGTACAACCTTTTCAATAATGAAAATAGTTTTTAGGTTTGCTTTTACTTGAGAGGAAGTATAATGAGTTGGGCTAGCCTGATATCCTGTTGAACATTTTAACAAATTAAACATTCATTGTTTTCTTGACAATTTGATTTTTAAAACAAACCTTTAAAAAAAGAAATTAAACTAAATTCTATAAAGTATTCGTACATTTAGAATTGTTCAACATGAGCTATGGTGTTTAAATCCTTATTCATCAGCTTTGAAGTAGCTCATAATAGATCGATCCGTTAAGCCCCGCCTCCTTACGAGTTGACCAATCACGGCCGCGAAACCCGGTCACCGTAAGTGCAAAGATCACCAAACGGCTCAAATGGTGATCAGATTTCGCCGTTGTGATTGGTCAATGAGAAATGGGCGCGGCTTAATGGATCGGTGTATTGTTTAATCTCACCTGGCATAAGTACTTTATTGAAGAGAGTACTTTACTTTAGGACATTCTTGTCCCTTTATGCATCCTTTAATTGAATTGGGCAACAAGGACTCATAATGCCTTGTAAATGCAAGCTCTTTACTTTCAATTGTTACTTTTGTCACTTTCTAACTTGTTCTATGTTCTTATTCAAGATTCCTTGCTTGCCAACTTAAATAAACATCCTGGAGACATTTAAAAGGCAGTTTTAAGTGTCTGTAATCATACCTTGGTTGCACCATGTGTCCTTGTTGTTCCTGGTGTTCTGTTTATAAGGTCTGTAGTGATATCAATGGTTCTCTACCACAGAGTGAGATGATTCTGTGAGCTTGCTTGGATGTCATGGAGATGCTTATGTTTGACAGTAAACACATCAACTACATCGGAGTATCTCAAGCAAAGGCTGATCAAGTTTCATGAAATCTGAACATCTTGGTATGTTTGTTGTCACTGATGATTACATCTGTTCGAAAGTAAAAGACAAGGAAACATTAATTGCATTCCGGGTTACAACGTGTTTCTTTGGTGCACCAACTCAGTGTCTCTGTTAAGTCACAATAAAATTACAACCAACTCTGAAAAGAGACTTGAAGGTGTAACCTAGTGCACCAGACATTGGCTATACAGATAATGCTCATTGAAACTAAACAAATCACGTGATTTTACCATGCTCTATATTAAGTCAATGGCAAGGGGCTCATCCTGAACGGTTCATCACATAATTGTTTTCTGAAAGGTCTTGTAAATGTACAAGTATAATACTGAAGCCCAATGGTGCAATTCTAAAAGACCTACTAGAACGAAAAACAAGAAGAAGTGATCTTTGCTGAAATTAATACAGATTGTTTTCAATGAATAAGGAAATTGAGTTCACATGAGATTAAACAGATATTGAAGTTGTGCAAAGCAATTATTTTGAAAACCCTTCTCCGATGCTTTTCAGAATTATTTGAAAAAACCCCTATATCATCACCACTCATGTTATGTCAAATGTAGGAGCTTCATTTTGTTTTATCCGCTTTGTTGCAGGGAGGTATATAATAGAAAAGTAATGCCATTTTGACGCAGGTTGCCAACAGCAGAAGTATTTCTAGTTTTTCAAACCCTTGATGTTGGGGCCTAAGTGTTAAGATCAATAATTACAAAACAATTGTGGTGAACAAATATCAACATTACGTTTATATGATACTCAAGCACATTACAAAACATTTAAACAGTATTCCTGTTAAAATGTTTGCTCAAGTTCAATGACTGAGTATTGAGAATTTTCTCTGTCTTGTGAGGACAAACAATTTTTAAAGGCATACAAAACATGCAGATTTTTAAAGTTTTTTTTTTGCCTAAACCTTACCTCGATTGCACCATATGTCCTTGTTGTTCCTGGTGTTCTACTCATAAGGTTTGTAGTGACATCAATGATTCTCAACCACAGACTGAGACGATTCAATGAGTTTAATTGGATGTCATCAAGGTGTTGCTAATTGGAAGTAATGTTCATGTGGTGGAAAGCTGCAGCAAGGCTGACATCGACTACATGCAGGAGTCTCAAGCTGAGGATGACCATGTGTCACAAATTGAAGTTACACATGAAGGGTGGACATCTTTTGCTGTCATCACTGATAGTTTAACCTATTTGAAAGGAAATGCAGGACCTGAGTATTTGATTGACAATTAATTCACACTAACAGAATAATGGTTTATACATTATACTTTTTCAGTATTTATACACATTATATACATGTATATGTATTATGATAGTATGTTGACTTGCACAAAAAGAATGTGTTTAATGTATACATCCTGTCAGTAAATAATTGTATGCTTACAGGAGGTGTCTTTGGTGTAATAACTTGGTGTCTGTTAGACCACAAAATTACCGTCCACTTTGCAAATAGACTTGATGAAGGTTTTAAACAAGTGATGCAACAAACACTGGTTATTTGTTTATTTCAAGTTTGTTCTATGTTCATACTGAAGATTTCTTGCAATTTTTGTGATATATTTACGAAAATGTTACAAGTGTACAAACACAAAAATTGCATTCAAATATACAAAAACATTCAAAGAAAGTTAAATCTCATTACTGTTAAGATTTTTTGTGTGCTAAAGTAGCGGTTGAAAGACTGAATATTGACAATTTTCTTGGACTTGTGATGACAGAAACTTTTGAAGGCATTGCTGGATTAAAAAGATTTATGGAAATATGTTTACTTTTGAAGAATAAAAATAAACCAATTATAGAAACATGAATGATTTTCCTATTTCTTGGCATAACTTAATTAAAAAACATGCAGATTTTTAAAGACATTTTGTAACCATACCTTGTTTGTACCATAGATTCTTGTTGATCCTGGTGTTCTCTGTTCATCAGGTCTGAAGTGACATCAATGGTTCTCTACCAGAGACTGAGATGATTTTATGAGCTTGCCTGGACGACATGAAGGCATTTGTGTAGTGGAAAGCTGCAGTACGGTTCACATCAACTACATGGAGGGGCCTCAAGCAGAGGGTGACCAAGTTTCATGAATTTAAGTTACACATGAAGGGTGAACATCTTGAGATCTTGTGCTGTCATTACTGATAGTTTCAGCTGTTGGAAAAGGACAGGCAGGACCAGAGTAAACAACTTTATTTACGCGTTTGAAATTGTTAAGTATTACACAATTAGTTGTAAGGGAATATAATGCTTGTGTCAAGGAAATGGGACAGGGCACCAACAGTATTGCTGGAACTATATCCGTTATTTCCAGGCCTAAATCATTGCTGGGTTAGATAGGAACATTCTTGTGTATTCGTCTACTTTTGAAAAAATGAATACAAAACCATGAATAGAAAGTTGATGATTATCGCATTTCAAGGCCAAAAATATGGCTGCAAATGTTGATTTCCGTGAAACACTTTAAGGTCAAAATTGCTGATGGTGTATATTGCATGCACTCATTCCATTTCACATGATTTGACAATTCCTGTTTTCCAATTTCTTTTCAAGACACTTCTGCCATAGTACAGGATAATTTTGATGGATCTTTTAACAGTACAAATAAAGTACAACCTTTTCAATAATGAAAATAGTTTTAGGTTTGCTTTTACTTGAGAGGAAATATAATGAGTTGAGCTAGCCTTATATCCTGCTGAACATTTGAACAATTATAGTACTCATTGTTTTCTTGACAATTTGATTTTTAAAACAAACCTTAAAAAGAAAGAAATTAAACTAAATTCTACAAAGTATTCATACATCTTCAATTGTTCAACTTGAGTGATGGTGTTTAAATCCTTATTCATCAGTTTTGAATTTTGCTCATAATTGTTTAATCTCACCTGGCATAAGCACTTTATTGAAGAGAATACTTTACTTTATATCATTCTTGTTCTTTATGCATCCTTTAATTGAAGTGGGCAACAAGGACTCATAATGCCTTGTAAATGCAAGTTCTTTACTTTCAATTGTGACTTTCATCACTTCAAACTTGTTCTATGTTCTTATTCAAGATGACTGCTTGCCGACTTAAATAAACATCGTGGAGACATTTAAAAGGCAGTTTTTAGTGTCTGTAATCATACCTTGGTTGCACCATGTGACCTTGTTGTTCCTGGTGTTCTGTCTATAAGGTCTGTAGTGACACCAACGGTTCTCTACCACAGAGTGAGATGATTCTGTGAGTTTGCTTGGATGTCATGGAGATGCTTCTACTTGACAGTAAACACATCAACTACATAGGAGTGTCTCAAGCAGAGGCTGACCAAGTTTCATGAGATAAAGTTGCACATGAAAGCTGAACATCTTGAGATGTTTGTTGTCAATGATGATTTCATCTGTTCAAAGGTAAAAGAAAAGGAAATATTAATTGTATGCAGGCTTACAATGTGTTTCCTTGGTGCAATAACTCAGTGTCTTTGTTAAGTCACAACTCTGAAAAGAGACTTGAAGGTGTAAAGTAGTATTCACCAGACATCTGTTCATAATCAGGTAATGCTCATTGAAACTAAACAAATCACATGCTTTTACCAACTCTATATTTAGCAAATGGACATGGAGCTAATCCTGAACTGTTCATCACATAATTGTTTTCTGAAAGGTCTTGTAAATGTACTTGTATAATACTGAAGCCCAATGGTGCAATTCTAAAAGACCTACTAGAATGAAAACAAGAAGAAGTGATCTTTTCTGAATATTCATGATTTCGATCAATAAGCATATTGAGTTCACATGAGATTAAACAGAAATCAAAGGTGTAAAAAGCAATTATTTTGAATACCCTTCTATGGTGCTTTTCAGAATTATCTGCGAAAACCCCTGTTACATCACTACTCATGTTATGTCATGTGGGAGCTTTGTTTTGTTTAGCCGCTTTGTTGCAGCATGGAAAAAAACTCCCATTTATGAAGTCAAAGTTTTTTCTAGTTTCTAGTTTTTCAAACCCTTGAGATTGGGGCCAAAGTTTTGACCAATAGTTACGAAAAGCTTGTGGTGTACGAATATCAAAATAACATTTAAATGATAAAAACAAGCACATTAAAAACAATTTTAAATAACATTCCCGTAAAAAGTTTTGCTCAGTTTTGAGGACAAACAACTTTAAAGGCATACAAAACATGCACATTTAAAAAGTTTTTTTGTGTGTCTTAACCATACCTTGATTGCACCATATAGGTCCTTGTTGTTCCTGGTGTTCCACTCATAAGGTTTGTAGTGACATCAGTGATTCCCAACCACAGACTGATATGATTCAATGAGTTTGAATGGATGTCATCAAGGTGTTGCTAATTGGAAGTATTGTTCATGTGGTGGAAAGCTGCAGCAAGGCTGACATCGACTACATGCAGGAGTCTCAAGCTGAGGATGACCACGTTTCACAATATGAAGTTACAAACGAAGGGTGAACATCTTGTGCTGTCGTCGCTGATAGTTTAATCTGTTGGAAAGGAAAGGCAGGACCTGAGTTATTAATTGTATGCTAACAGGAGGTGTCTTTGGTGCAATAACTTGGTGTCTGATAGGTCACAAAATTATCACCCACTTTGCAAACAGACTTGCTTGAAGAAGGTTTTAAAATAGTGATGCGAGAAAAACTGGTTAATTTTTATTTTAAGTTTGATCTTTAATCATACTTATAGAATCCTGGCAAATTGTTTAATTGAAATTTACAAACAATTTAGAAGTGTACAAATATCAAAATTACATTCAAAATAACAAAAACATTACACACAACTTATCCCTAAAATTTGCAGGGATTTTCTATTTTAGTGAGTATATACTCACCTCCGATACCTACAAATGCATTTACAATGCACATGCGCAAAGCAACCCCGCTGAACAAAAACGAAGCAGAGAAAGCACCATTGAACCGCAAGTTAAGGAAGGAAGAGGACGTGCAGTGTTGGGCCCAGAGCCAAAGTCTTAGCTAAATTATGCCTGAAACAAGTGAAAAACAGGTGCTCTTAAGAGGACAAGTCTGCAGCCTTGTGTCTCCGGGCTGTTGACTGTGATGCCCCAATGAAAAACTTGTCTGCCGATGCGACCGTCTGACAGCAGCACATCTCACAGGTAGTAAAATGTGAATATTTACAGATTTTCCCAGCTTTCTCCCTGCATGATCTCTGTAATAGGTAGGGTGTCATGGCCGAGTGGTTAAGAGCATTGGATTCAAGTTCTGGATATCAAGTCCTGGATATCAAGTCCTGGATATCAAGTCCACCATACTGGCCATCAGGCCAGTAATCGTAGCCAAGCTACTGCTGGTACCGTCGACTCTCGTAGGAAGTGTTGCAAACACATTGCCATAAGTTCGATAGACACTCCGCTGTCGGCAGGCAACTCCCATCTGGAGGTCGATCCATGCCCCGAGATAAGTAGGAAGACGTGTCGGGATTGGGTGCGACTTCTCCTCGTTGATGATGAACCCTAGGGAAGTCGTTAGCCCCACAGTGGTGTCCAGAGCGCTGGGTGCCTCCATCGCTGACTGACCTACGATGAGCCAGTTGTCAAGGTACATGAAAATTGTACAACCTTGTCTTTGGAGCCTTGCCTCCAGGGTTTTCACAATTATTGTTTCTGGCAACCCTGTTACTGGCCGATGCGTTCTGAGCTATATAATTCCCCACTCTTAGAGCTGGAAAAACCATGCCTACTTCAGGTCGGGGCTAAGAGGAATATAACATAGCGACCAGACCATGGGTCTTCGTGGCTGGAACAAGAGAGGATGCTGTTGCGTATATATTTAAATTTCTTAGTGATTTTAACCTGTCGGTTTGGGGAAATGCATTAATGCGGCATTACAGGTAAGTTGAGTGAGGTAGACTGGAAACCCGAGTTAAACAGGTGAAGGGAAAAATCCCCACCTCTGTTACCGATGCGGAATGGGGACTGAAGCCTTTCTTATTGCACCATTTGATGTAACATTGTAATTAATTGACCTGTTCCCACGAAACCCGTACAAAGTCGCATCCATTCACTTCGAGTAAACGGCGTCCAAAGTATTTTAGGCTGGATTCGTCCCCCCAAAAAATTGGGATGAACTTACATGTAAATTATTAGCACAGTTTGCACACCAATATCGGGAACCAGACTATGTCGTTATGAGTCAATGCACGTCGTCCCTTCTTTCGTGTAGCGAGAGAAATCTTTATGTTCAGAAGCCAGTATTTGACATCATTTTAGGCATTTTTATTAAGTTTGTACCGATGATATCCGAAGTATTAGTATTTGTGTACATTGTTAAATCATTATTGTGATATTTTATGACGGAAATGTCATGAAGCGAGACCGATTCGCCTGGGGAAAAGGGGAGCATCATCGGCCATCGGGGAATCTGCACCGTTGACTCTGACCCCGTTGAACAAACGAAGCACTCGTCCTTGGCTTGTCATTAAATGTGTTAATTAGTCATTCAAAGACTGTTTTACTAAACCTCTTATGTGATCATAATGCAACAGCACTGCCATTCCGACATGAGGAGGTACATACATATTAATAAGCAAAATTTGACCAGTTTAATACAGATACTAAGTGCGTGTATTTTAAAACTAAAAGTCCACATGTTTTTGTTGTACAAGTAAAAATTTTCAGTCAAAGGTTAACTGCCATAACTTTTGAACATTTTAATAAAAATTATTGAAACTTTCTGAACATATTTGTCATGTTTAGTTCTCCGTGTGTGCCAAATTTCAAATGAATCCAACAATAGAAACAAGGTGGTTACCATGGTTATTTGAAATGACTTTGTTGAGTGCGCTGCTGCGTGTACTACGTGCGTGTGGATTTTGTTTCCTGTTCACAAACAACTGGTTTACTCGAAATAAAAATTTTGTGGGTCAGCATTTCTCGGGTCTATATACCATTGGAAAGCTGAAATACAGGACAATGTGAAAATACCATAAACTCAATTTTAGTTTGCTACTTTAATTGTCCGGGTTTCGTGGGAACAGGTCACATATGTTCTTCTGGTTGAAGGACGTCTCCTCTTGGCTGCCAAGGTAGCAGCGTCCTCCAAAAGGCCGGCTGTTCGGAAGTAAGACTTGACAGCATCCAGGCACAAAGATGGAGATGATCAGGATCCGGGTGTAGAATCTTTAAGACTGGTTGTATTAACAGGTCCGGACACTTCCGTAGAACAAAAGGTGGTCAGATTAGAAGGTCAAGAAGCTGAGGAAGCCATACTTGTCTTGCAACTCTCTTGCTTGATTATGAGCATGCCGGGTGCATAAATGTTGGAAGCTGGAGGTTGAGACAGGACGCAAAGAGGTCTATGTGAGGTATGTCCAGAATATTGAAAACTTACTGGACGATGGGGGCTTAAACGAACCACTCTGTGGAAACTGCCAAACCCCACCAAAAACCCTGTTTTTCCCAGACCGGTGGAGTGCTTGTAGTGAGATCTAATTACAGGGAATGAACTAGTTGTGGAGTTTCCATGTATGCATGCAAAGGGAAGGTGAGTGGGACCCCATTGAGATTTATGTAGGAAACTATCTTAATTAGGACTGTAGAAGAGCCTTTTGAACTGCTAGAAGTTCAAGAAAGTTGATTTGAAGTGGTTTTTTATGTGGTTGACCAAATTTCGACCACCCAAAGATTGTCCAGGTGAGCACCCCAACCTGACTGTGAAGCATCTGTTGTCTGCAGGGTCGCTGATGGAGTGAGTCGCGGAATTGCTGTGCCACCAAGAAGGTGCTGATGACGAAGCGACCATTTGAGATGGGATTGGACGAGGGAGCTGACTGGAACTGGTTTGGTATCGAGGTCCCTTCGGAGTCGATAGTGAAAAAGCAGGTGAAGCTCTAGAGGGCACATATGCATTGTGCACCACAGTACTAAATCTACGAGACTGGCCATGAGCCCCATAGTCGAAGCCAGGCCCTGGCTGGGAGTGTTGAAGAGGTAAGGAAGAGTTGAATACATTCTTCCAGAGCAAGGCAGTGTACACTGTGGGGGAGGCTTTCCCGGCCATCATGTTAGGGATGCTCCAGTTAACCAGTCGTTCAGGTACTCAAAAATGTGAATCTGTTACCAAAGTAAAGCTGCAGCTACCACTTTGGTAATTCTGGTGAAGACCCTTGGGGCAGTAGAGAGACCAAATAGGAGGCATCGAAACTGATTAAGTCTTGTGTTGGTAAGTGAACTGGAAGGTTTGCATGAATGGGTACATGGAGGTAAGCGTCTCATACGTCAAGGAAGTTGGCCCACCAGCCCCGTAGTAGAGATTGTAAGATGGTTTTGAGTTTCCATCAGAAAATGCTTGGGTCGAATGAAGGTGTTGAGGGGCCGAAGATTGACGATAGGTCGCCACTCATTGCATTTCTTGGGAAACCTGAACTTGTTTTGTGAGGAAGAGGGACTATAGCCTTCTTTTCCAGCAGGGAAGTGATCTCTTTTTCCAAAGCACTTCGACGAGCGTGGTCTTGTCGGATTGCAGTAGGTCGATTGGAAAAACTGAGAGGTTTGAAGGACACACAAATCTATTGTGATTGGAGTCAGTTTTTGATAGAAGCCTAGCATTCGACCCCCTACAGCATATATGGCATGTGGAGTCATTGTCTCTTAGGTCCTGTAGGCCACTGTGTCTTGAAGGAGTGGGTTGAACTAGAGGGCGTTCTGTTTGCTGCAAAGGGTTGAGAACGGTTACAGGGTTTGGCAGTTGGGCAAATGAAGGCTGCCTGGACACTGAAAATTGGAAAGGTAGGAGGAAAACCATTGGTTGCTTATCCTGCCTTTGTGGGTAGTGCGAGAGGAGTGGAGAAGATTTGCTTGAGGGTCAGACACAGATCAATCTTTTCATCAGTCTTCAGATACTTCGCTTCTTGGAGAAAAGGTCATGCCTGAGGAGGTGTAGATCTTCCATGCGTTTTCTTGAGCCCTGAGAGGGCCAGAAGAGATGGTTAGGAATAAGGATGTTGTTATAGTAGAACTAGCGATAATTGTCCATAGGCATAAGCCTAGGCAGTCATCAATAAATGTAAACATGACTGGTAGGAGTTCTGCGTCTACTGTCGAGGGATCTTCTGCATCCCAAGCGAATTGACAGGTTGGAAACTTGGGCCCCTTAGCGTAAATGGCGGTCTAGCTTCTCAAGAGAATTGTTCAGAACTTTCACGTGAAAGATGTTTTTCCAAGTTAGTTTATCAGATCAAAGCTTATAACTGTAGATGAGATTGTTAAGACTGTAAAAACTCTATCTGTGAAATGTCTGACTCATTTTGGCAAGGATCGTCAGGGAAAAATGACCATGGAGAGGCTTTGACGCTGGCGGGACGTTGGGGGTAAGCCCGAACTCTTACGGATACCGGTGAAGGCTTGGTTGTTCAAACGAGGCGGGATCGGACGATCAAATTTGTGGCTAGGGGTAAGCACATTTTTTGAAACACCGTCAGCAAAAAAATACCATGGAGAGGCCTAGAAGCCGGCAGAATGTTGGGGGTAAGCCCCGAACTCTTCTGGATACCGGTGAAGGCTTGGTTGCTTCGACGAGGCGGGAATCAGACGATCATATTTGTGGCTAGAGGTAGCACATTTTTAGAAGCACCACTGTTAAACATTGTCACGTTGACTTCGGGTGGCAGGCCCGATGAAAACATTCTTTGGTTTGAAGTAGAGGCTGTGTCTTAAATATTCTTGGATGAATCCTGGAGATTTTCACTCCGAATAGGTGACTTGCATGCCAGACCATCCTGCCATGTCGTAAAAGATTTTCACTCCTCGGCAGACCAGGTGGAGCAACCCCGCAGTGGTTTCCCTGTGAACACACATGACATCTCTGGCACGTACAATGAAAGACGAATTCTAAGGTTGATGGAAGTCCATCGCAGGATCTACATTTCACTTTTCTGTAAGATTTTTTCTTTGCTTTGGATGATTCTGACATTGTTGCAGAGGTGTCCGGAATCTTGACCAAACTGCCTTCTTTATAGTGCATAATAATGCTAATTTGTTCTGAGAGTCGAGAGAAAGACAACTTCCTACTATGGCGCGCTGAAAAAAAAAGTCATATTTCGTTTGACACTCTGGGTGTGCAGTGCGAGGGGAGGTGTTTTGTTTTTGTTCAGCGGAGGTGCTTGCGCATGCGCATTGTAAATGCATTTGTAGGTATCGAAAGTGACATATTTTCTGTAATAGACTTCAATATCATTCCTTTTAAAACGATTTTGTTTGCTCAAATAGCTGTTTAAAGACTGAAAATTGTCTTGGACCTGTGATGAGTACAAACAACTGTCAAAGGAGTTGCTGGATTCAAAAAGAGTATTTATATAAATTAGTTAACTTTAGAAAAATTAAATAAAAACCCTCAATTGAAACATGAATAATTTTCACATTTCTTGGCTTAACTTAAATAAAAAAATAGGCAGATTTTTAAAAGGCATTTGTTTGTGTCTGTAACCATACCTTGTTTGCACCATAGGTTCTTGTTGTCCTGGTGTTTTGCTCTTAAGGTCTGTAGTGACATCAATGGTTCTCAAACACAAAAAGAGATGATTCCGTGGGTCTGTTTGGATGTCATCAAGGTGTTTCTGATTAAAAGTATACACAATGGTCATGTGGTGGAAGCTGCAGCAAGGCTGACATCGACTACGTGGAGTTATCTCAAGCTGAGAAGCTACACATGAAGGGTAAACATCTTGAAGTCTTGTGCTGTCATCACTGATAGTTTCATCTGTTAGAAAGGAAAGGCAGGACCAGAATAAAATATTATATGCTTACAGGAGGTGACTTTGTTGCAATAATTTGTTGTCTGTCAGGCCAAAATATTATCACCCGCTTTGCAAACAGACTTTAAGAAGGTTTTAAACTAGTGATGCAACAAACACTGGTTATTTGTTTTTTTCAAGTTTGTTCAATGTTCGTACTGAAGATTCTTTTCAATTTTTTGAAGTTTAGAAGTGTGCACACATCAACATTACATTTAAATGATAAACAAAACATTACAAACAAATTTAAATATCATTCCTGTGAAAACATTGTTTTGCTCAAGTAGCTGTTTAAAGGCTGATTATTGACAACTTTGTTGGACTTTTGATGACAAACAACGTTTGAAGGCATTGCCGGAAAAAAAAGTATTTGTGTAAATTAGTGTACTTTTGAAAAATAAAAACAAACCAATAATTGAAACATGAATGATTTTCCTATTACTAGGCTTAACTTTAAAAAAACCAACATGCATATTTTAAAAAGACATTTTGTAACCGTACCTAATTGTTTGCACCATAGATTCTAGTTGATCCTGGTGTTCTCTGTTCATCAGGTCTGAAGTGACATCAATGGTTCTCTATCACAGACTGAGATGATTCTATGAGCTTGCCTGGATGTCATGAAGGCATTTCTGTTTGAGAGTAAGTGGTCATGTGTAGCGGAAAGCTGCAGTATGGTTGACATCAACTACATTGAGGTGTCTCAAGCAGAGTGTGACCAAGTTTCATCAATTGAAAGTTACACATGAAGGGTGAACACCTTGGAATCTTGTGCTGTCATCACTGATAGTTTAATCTGTTGGAAAGGAAAGGCAGGACCGGAATAAATAATGTTATGTTTATAGAAGGTGTCTTTGGTGCAGTAACTTGGTGTCTGTATAAGGCCACAAAATTATCACCCACTTTGCAAATAGACTTGATGAAGGTTTTAAACTAAAGTGACAGAACAAACACTGGTTTTTGATCATAAAAACAGTTATTCATAACAACTTTCTTTTCTAGCTCCATATTTAGTTAATGTACGGTTTTCAAATGGAAGTACCTTTTACAGATGGAATTTTAGGCCACGTTATGCATTCATTCTATAGAAATACAGTTGTAACCTTTTTCTACCTTGAACGCTTTACAGCCTTCATCTCATAACTAAAAAATTTATATTCATACAGAAAACAATGACGGAACACAATTTCCTCGATGGAAGTTGTTAAGTATTACACAATTTATTGTGGGTATATAATGCCTGCATCAGGGAAATGGAACAGGGTACCAATGGGATTGCTGGCATTCTATTGGTTATTTCCAGGTCAAAATCATTGCTGGGTTAAATACGCGTAATCTTGTATATTCGTCTACTTTTGAAAAATGAATACAAAAGCATGATTGAAACGTCAATGATTTTCCCATTTCTAGGCTTAACAAAAATTGAACACACAGATAAAAAGGTAATTTTTAGAGTGTCACATATCTTACCCTGCTTGCACTTGGGTCCCTCATCGCCGTACCTAGTGCTGTGCTTAAGGTCTGTATTGACATCAATGGTTCTCAACCACAGACTGGAATGATTCTATTAGTTTGCTCAAATGTTATGAAGGCGTTTCTGTCTGAGCGTAAACACGGTGATCATGTAGTGGAAAGCTGCAGTATGGTTGACATCAACAACATGGATGAGTCTCATCAAGCAGATGGTGACCATGTTTCACGAATTAGCTTTGGGGTCTTGTGTTGTCGCTAATGATTTTATCTGGTGGGAAAGGAAAGGCAGGACAATATTAAATACACCTGTAGGCTTACCACATAAGTCTTTGGTGCAATAACTCAGAGTCCACCGGCCACAAAATCACACACTCTTCACAAATACTTGATAAAGTTGTACAAAAGTGCCACAACAGACACTGCATGCTTAATATGTGAGCTTCAAATATTTAGTGCATGTACCCACACTACAATGCAAGTGCTCTTTCATAGATAAAAATTCCAGGCCTGTTATGCATTTATTAGATTCGTAAAAAAAACAATTGTAACCCTTTATTTTAACAAATTTTCATTCTTTAGTTAAAAAAAGAAATTATGTGCCCATCGGAATGTTTTGGAGCTTCATGAGATATCATTTTCCTTTGAAAATATCATTGCCACAATGAAACATTGACTTGACAACGACAAGAAAACAAAGAATGCTCAAAATTAGTTTTGGGATTTGATGTCATCGCATGAGAAAATTGAGCAGGCACCCATTGTGATTTGTAGAACCTCGGTCGTTTACCACCACAAAAAATCTGCAAAAGTTTGCCAGAATCTTAAAGCACTCGGACTTTTGATCTCACATTTGTATTAAAGTGGGACAAAGGTCCGGAATAGGGGGTTATACACAACAACCCTTAAAAAGAAATTTACAAGGCATGTTTCCCCAAATCTAGTTGTTGCTCTTTCGACCAGGCTAAACATAGCATATCAGGGTATGCCTAACACGCTACACCTAGTCTGGTGGATGAAAACGTCAGTCATCAACGTGTCAACAAAGAATGGAGTTGCAAGAGCATTAAAAAAGATCCAGCATAAGTTTGTCAAATAAAAATTGCATGTACAGACATCATTTTAAGTGGTTAATGTCATCCAGCGTGAAGTAGATATTTCCAGGCCTGGAAAATACAAAATGCTAAACTTTGAAAGTTGTTTCTAGTTGAACAAGAACATGCATCCTTGTAGTTACTTTCACTTTGGAAGAACAAAATAAAATCAAAACCAATTTGAAACATGAATGAATTTAACGATAACATTAGACAAATTTATAGATATAAAGGCAAGTGTCAGCAACTGCAATCTTACTTTGGTTGCAGCACAGATCCTTTTTTGTTGTTCCTGGTGTTCTGTCCTGGAGGGCCAGCACCAGACTGCTATTGGGTTTTCGGTAGTTGAACCGAGTGATAACTTCTGTATGGAAGTTCCAGGAATGCTTTTGTGCTCTGCATAAAGTTGGTCTTTGTAATTCTTTACAATTACTTTGAGAAAGACTGTCTGACAAAGACTGCACTGAGTTACTCGAGTTTGTTTAACAATTTTTGATCACTGAGATTAATTTCTCTTATGAGGAGAAATTGTTACTGAAAAGAAATCTGATCGTGACAGCAGCCGGTTACGCAAACTCAAAACCCTCTTTGGGGAAAAATGAGAACGTAGTTTGGCCCCAAGGCTATCTATCTCATGCCAACATGATGATCAGATTTCTGCATCTATTCTCACTAACTAAATGACCTTATAACTTCATTGCAAATTTGTATGTTTATCAGACATTGATCATTTGAAAATCAGTTCAGGTCTTGATTCCTCAGGTTCTTCAGCTATCACCAGGTTTTCATCTAGGTCGTTATGGTCTGTAAACATCAATAGTTCTCTCCCACAGACTGAGATGTTTACATGAGTTTGCTTGGATGTCATCAAGGTGTTTCTGTTCGAAAGTAAACACAGGGGTTCTATAGCATGGAAGCTGCAGTAAGGTTGACATCGACTACATGGACTCCTCTCAAGTAGAAGGTGACCAACTTTCATTGGTTCAAGTTACACAAGAGTAAACACCTTGGAATCTTGTGTTGTCCTCACTGATAGTTTCATCTGATGGTAAGCGAAAGGCAGAACTTTAGAACCTACTGGTACACAATCTTTTGGTGCAACAACTCGGTGTCTGATGTATATAACACCAGAGTCAAATTATCACCCACTCAAAAGAACTGAAGGAAGTGTGCACTCTTGCAACAAGGACAGTGGTAATTATTCGATTAAAAGCTTGTTGAAACTACTTCGTAAAACACCGGGTGCATTTTAAAAGCTCATAATTAGTAGAAAGACAGTTACGTGTAGCAGAATCAACACTCCTCAATAGCAGTTGTGTATTTGTTGAGTGCTATGAAAAAGGCCAAATCTTGCACCGTTTAAAAAGCAATTACAAATGTTATATGTTTCTGGTTTTCTACACAAAATGTTGGAATAATTAACTGATGCTGCCAACAAATATTTGATGTTGAATGCCCACTGCCTTTGATGTCAATTTTGTATGAGTTATGTCACAGACATTCACTAAAATGTTTTATTTTGATGAACAAACAAAGTTAATAACATCAATGGGGGGGGGGTAGTACAAATGTCAAGAGATCCTAAAAGCATAGTGTCCAGATTTTTGATCTAGAGATAGCTTTCAGTGTGTAACAGTTTAAAGAGTTAACAGATTAACCACATTGCCACAAATGGAAAGCTACAACTGACGAGGTATGAACACCACAGAATATGGGCATCAACTGCAGATTTAAAAAAAGGCAAACTTGGTAATGGCTTATAAGCACTGAAAGCAGTTTGCCTTCGATGTTGTCCGTTACTTTGAGGCCTGGTATACACACAAAAGAGCTGCCAACATTTAAATCCTGCAATCAGGAAGATTTAGAACTACATTCAACATAAATGGGAAGCATTTTCCATGATCAGGAAGATTTCAAAAATTTTCATTAGAGTATGAAGGATTGGTTTATTTTTTAAAGGCATTGTTGTGCCTGTATTTCCTTACACCTTTTAACAATAAAAACAAGCCAAGCCAGCCCAAGACATAAAAGATATTTTCTTTTCTGGGCTTAACTAAAATGAAAAACATGCAGATATTTCACATAATTGTTTGTGCTTGTAACCAATACCATGATAGCACCATCGGTCCGCTGTTCTCTGTTCATCAGGTTTGAAATGACATCAATGGTTCTCTACCACAAAATAGGATAATTCCATGTGTTTGCTTGGATGTCATTGAGGTGTTTCTGTATGTTCATGTTGTTGGAAGCTGCAGTAAGGTTGACATCAACTACACGGAGGTGTCTCAAGCTGGAGGTGACCAAGTTTCACAGATTGAAGTTACACACAAAGGGTGAACACCTTGAGATCTTGTCTTGTCATCACTGATGGTTTAATCTGTTGGAAAGGAAGGGCAGGTCCAGTGTAACTAATTGTATGCTTAAAGAAGGTGTTTTTGGTGCAATAATTTGGGGTCTGTTAGGCCACAAAATTATCATCCACTTTGCAAACAGACTTGAAGAAGGTTTTAAACTAATGATGCAACAAACACTGAATATTCAGTTACTGCTCATAAAGACTTTTATGCAAAACAAATGTAAGATGAAATTCTAGGCCACTCATACATTCATTATATTGGAAATACAGTTGTAACCTTTTCTTCTACCTTAAACACCTTTAAGCTCCATGTGTAATTACTGGACATTTATTATTCAAACGGGAAAACAATGATGGAATACACATTTCTTAACGGTAGGTGTTGAGTATTACATAACCAAGTTTTATAATGGCTGCATCAAGGAAATTAATCAGGGCACCATGCGGCAATTGCTGTGATGAAATACATGTAGGTCATTTCCAGGACTTGAAAAGATGCCATGCACAAACTTCAACAAAGTCATTGCTGGGTTAGATAGGAACATTCTTGTTATGTTGTTTACTTTTGAAGAATAAAACAAAACAATGATTGAAAAGTGAATGATTTACCCTGTCTAGGCTTAACTATAAAGTGAAACAAATACGTTTTTTTTTGAAATTGTTAATGTTTTCAATCTTACCCTGCTGGAATCATGGGTCCATCATTTTTGTTCCTCTTGCATCAGGAAGATTTTGTACAACAATCGAGGAAATAATGTGTTCATTTTCAGGGAACTTTCTGCAGAACCTGTAACCATACCATCAAAGCACCAGATCCCCACGGTTACAGGTGTTCTCTGCTCATCAGGTCTGCAGTGACATCAATGGATCTCTACCACAAAGTGGAATGATTCTAGGAGTTTGCTTGGAGGTCATCAAGGTGTTTTTTTATGTTCATAGTTGGAAGCTGCAGTAAGATTGACATCGACTACATGGAGGTGTCTCAAGCAGAGGCTGACCAAGTTTCATGAACTGACTGCACATTAAGGGTGAACATCTTGAGATCTCGTGTTGTTACTGATGATTTCATCTGTTGGAAAGGGAAAGACAGGACAAGATTATTTACCTGTTGGCTAACAGCATATGGCCTTTGTGCAATAACTCAGTTGCTCAATAACTCAATTGCTTCTACCATAATTTTCTATCAAATTTAAAATCAAATTAAAACAATTTGACTTGAGTATGCATTCAAGTCGAGACCTAAAGTTGTTAAAAATCCAACTATGTACGAGTTCAATATTGCCAAGCAACATTTTTAAGGGAGCAGTTTCTGTATATTCTTGTCTTTTAGGGCAGACCAATAAAAGCTATCAATGTCGGAGCAGTCTTTTATTTTGATGACTGGTACATATGCAACGAAACACTTATAAAATTTCTTAAACTTTTGAAGAATTAAAAACAAAAATTAATGTAACAAGAATGATTTATTGGCATAACTAAAATTAAATAAAAACTGCACATATTTAAAAGGCAGGTTTTAGCACCTGTACCTTGCTTGAATTGCACCAAAGGTCCTCATTAATTGTTCCTGGTGTTCTGCTTACAAGGTCTGAAGTGACCAATGGTTCTCTACCGCAGGCTGAGATGATTCGATGGATGTCATTAGGTGTTTCTGTTTGAAATAAAACATAGCGATCATATAACATGGAAGCTGCACTAAGGTTGACATGGACTATGTGCCGCAGGTGTCTCAATCAGAGGGTGACCAAGTTTCATTGGTTTAAGTTACACATGAAGGGTGAACACCTTGGAATCTTGTGTTGTCCTCACTGATAGTGTCATTTGTTTGGAAGGACATTAGGTATGACAATAGTAATTACCTGTAGGCTTACAACAGCTGTCATTAACCGTACACGTTTAATGCTGAAGTAATTAGTGCACTTATTAACTACTGATTATGCTGACAAGGGGGGGGGGGGGTATGTGAAGAAAAATATCAAATAAAAGACTGCTCAACCTTAGTACTTTTTTCTCAAACTCCACCTTAGACCCAGGATGCAAGCATTGTCTTCACATGTAACATTTTAAGGCTTTACTGTTTTCTGTTAAGCCTTCATTTACTTTAAGCAAACTTAAATATAGCCAAACGACATTAAGGAAAAACAAAATTGTTTTTATTTAAAGATTATTTTTCAAACCTCAGAGAGTTTGAGCAGAGGGTGATGAGTGGATCCAGTGGGTTTGCCTTTCTCTGTTGGAAGTGTGAATCAACAGGATTACACAGATGCTGAGGCCGAGGTGATATCAACTATACCAGGGGAGGATGATCGATCAAGGCCCTTGAGGAACATCTCATGGTTTTGTGTTGTCACAGATGGATTTACATGCAAAGAAAATGCATTGAGAATGTTTATTTGGGGGGATTTCATGCAGCCAGCACCGAAACCACCCTCATCAAGATTTTACCTTTTTTTTCTTCAGATTATTACTTATATACTTCTATCTGAAATATTATAGTTACATTTATCATTCTATTTCAGGAGGAACTAGTCTTAAAGACACAAAACAATACATCAAATGAAATTCTTTGCAGTATAAACTAGATTCAGCAGCAGTTAAATCAAGTGTTTTTTTAGTTTATTTGTTGATGATTTTAACAATTTACACCATTTTCAGAGATGAAATTCCTTGCCTGTATTTATTCTTATCGGTTTAGTGATTTTATTTTTAACTGTCTTTCATATAACTTGATGGTGTGCTCATGTCTTTGAAAGCAAGTGTGGGACAAACTTGAAAAAAAAAGTCTCTGTATAATTTAGTGCATACACATAGGTAAACTTAGGTAAAGGAATTGCTGTGTAAAAAAGAAACAATCCTTGTGTAATTTTTTATAACTTCTGATTAAGAAAAAACACACCAAAACAATGATGGAAATATGAAAGGTTTTCCCCTTTCTTGGCTAAATTAAGTAGGAAATGTACATAGTGAAAAGACAGTTGTCACAAGGCCTTCTTTAATCATACCCTGCATGCACCAAGGGTTCGTCATTCTTCCCTGTGTTCTGTTTATGAGGACTGTAGATGTAGTGATAGCACCAAAGGTTCTCTACTGCAGAATGACTTTGCTTAGATGCCATAAGGTGTCGTTTACTGCAGTGATATGGATGTGTCTCACAAGGATGACCAAGATTCACATGGAGGGGCACATCTTAGGATCTTGTGTGGTCTCTGACGGTTTCATCTGTTGGAAAGATAAAGACAGGACAATATATTTATTGCTGGAGGGCAATCATAAGCAAAGATTTTATGGACACACAAACTGAAGTCTGACAGACACCTTCATAAAAATGATGAGGTATGCCTGCAGCAGACTTGTAAACATGCCTGGACAAAGGGTATGGGCCTAGTGGACCTTGCTTAATCCCCAATTCCAGGCCTTGGTCCTTTTGTTAGACAAATGAGAATTACGAGAGGTCGCTAGGCTACCAACATTAAGTCCAAGTCTTGCATTTACAAAAGCCTATGGTATGGACAGCCGATTATCCATACAACATTTTGATAATGATATTGCCGATATCACTTTTTCAATATTAAACATCTTAATATTATAATGATATCGAAAATGTGTCAGATAATTGAACACATTTCAAATTTGTTATTTATTACAGTTTTTGTTAAATCGAAAATGTGTCAGATAATTGAACACATTTCAAATTTGTTATTTATTACAGTTTTTGTTAAATAAATTTCACGATGTACCATGCATGACACAACAGCATAATAGAATTCAGCATGCCGACATTCACACATGCAGTCACATCGTTATGGGCTGTTTTAATCTTTGCATGAAGGAATTCGGTCTCGCTTTGCATGCTATTAATTAATTCAGGTAAGAACCATCGAAAATCAGCTGTGACTTTCACAGCAACGCAACAAAATAAGAGCGTAAACCCTCCAATGGTCAAATATAAAAGTCTTATGCACTAACAAACAAAAATACTTGCAATTGACTTACCTACAGACTATTTGCCACCAGTGTCTTTAGCTTGTTTACTAAAAAGTACAGTTATAACTGTAAGATTTTATTTCTTTCTTGGTTCGCTTTGGTTCGCAGGATGTTGTGATGTATGACAACATGCAATACTTTTGTGGCTATTCATGCAGGGGTAGTTGTAAACCAAGCTGTACAGGCAGGATCAGTGAAACAGGGTAACGAAGTTATCAGGGAAGTGAAGTGAAATTTGTTGTTTAAGACAACGGTGTCCCATTGTGATCACACCAGCTGCGTACTCAGCGTTACGCAAAAGTTTTTTCAACAAAAATGCCAAACAGTGTCTAACCTGATGCAAAGAATTTGAAACCCTGCGATGGCTGAAGATAAAACATGGCTATAGACCGTATCGAATATGACGTTCCTTGCAATGTGACCCACAACATGGCATCTGTGAACGTGTCGCTTTAATTAACCAGCAAATAGTCTTATACTTATTTATGCTGACAGTATAATTCTTCTCTCATCCGTCATGAGTACGACCATCCCCTGCCCGGCACCTGCCTGCACCATGACATGGCCCACTTCCACACCCCCTGAGGTCCTGCTCAGCCTGATCAACCTGCATGGGAGGACTGCTCACCAAGTCGACCAAGCCCCCACACCTGCACCTGCCCCAGGGGCAGCCAAAGCTGAGAAGGTGAAACGGCTTGCTGTATTAGCAGCTGGCACAAGTGAAGAATGGGCGTATTTTGAGCAACGATGGTCAGATTACAAGGCCGCCACACATCTTACAGGCTCAGACATCGTCTTCCAGCTTCTTGAGTGTTGCGACGAGGCACTTCGGAAAGACCTCACGCGGACCTTCAGTACCCTCGCCTCCAGTGATGAACAGACCATTCTCAGCAACATGAAAACACTCGCCGTCCGTCAGGAAAACGTAATAGTCTCACGGATGCAACTCCAACAAATGCACCAGGACCGCGATGAGTGAGTGCGGGCCTTCTCTGCCCGCCTATGGGGTCAGGCAGGAGTATGTAGCTTCAAGATCGAGTGCACCTGCCAAACACAGGTAGATTACAGCAACATTATGATCAGGGACGCTCTCCTCCGGGGACTCGAGGATGAAGAGATCCGCTTGGACATTCTCAGTGAATTGAAATAAGACATGTCGCTGGAGGAGGCACTCAGGTACGTTGACGCCAAGGAGAGTGGCAAGAGGTCAGCTAGCCGCCTCCTTGAGAGCGGCACCACTCCAACTGTGTCTGCCGCCAGCTCTTACAGGCGCCAAAAGAGGGGACGAATGCGAGCCTTACCTGCTACTACGGAACCCACAACCTCGCTCTGCGGTCACTGTGGCAAACCAGGCCACGGACGTGGCAAACCAGGACCGTAACGTGGCAGACAGGACCGTATGAAGAAATGCACAGCCTACAATCACAAGTGCACCAAATGCGGCATCCTTCACCACTACGAAAACGTTTGTCAGTCACTGCGCAAGCAACATCAGCCAGCACCCCTCACCGTACCTCTACCACGGGATGACGCCACCTCCATCCTCAGCCCGACTCCAGCTGTCTCCTACCCTGCCATGGCCGACACTGGATGCCAGTCATGCCTAGCTGGCACAAAGCTCCTACCCAAGCTAGGACTCAGTAGGCATCATCTCCTCCCCGTCACTATGAAAATGACTGCTGCCGACAACTGTGGCATTAACATTGCAGGTGCCATTGTCCTGAGAATCTCTGGGACTTCCCCTTCAAAGGAGACAATTGAGACGCGTCAAATAGTATACTTCACCAACTCCTCCGACAGGCTGTTTTTATCCAAACAAGCTTGTGTAGCCCTCGGCGTGATATCTCACAAGTTCCCCTCGATTGGTGAGGCACATGAGCCTAGCAGTACCAGTGTCAATTCCTGCAACGCCCACGCTTGCGAGTGCCCCCGACGTCAAGCACCACCACCTCCTCCCACATCACTCCCACTCCCAGCCGCAGAGGAGACCCAGTAGGCTTGAGAAGTGGCTGCTCAAACACTTCCAGTCAAGCACCTTCAATGGCTGCGAACGTCAGCCACTCCCCATGATGTCTGGCCCCCGAATGCACCTCATGATCAACCCTGACGCTCGGCCAGTGGCTCACGCCCATCCCTGTCCCTGTTCACTGGCAGGACGATGTGAAGGCAGGCCTAGACCAAGACGTGCGCCTCGGTGTTGTTGAACCAGTCCCTGTCAGCACACCCGTTACTTGGTGCCACAAAATGGTGATCTGCCCAAGAAGTCAGGCAAGCCAAGGCGGACAGTTGACCTCCAACTGTTTAACTGCCATGCTCTCCGTGAGACACACCACACCCAGTCACCCTTCCACCAGGCACGTACGGTACCCCCTCACACACGCAAGACCATCTTTGATGCATGGAATGGCTACCACAGCATCGCCCTTGATGAACAAGACCGCCACCTCACATTAACATTCATCACTCCATGGGGTCGCTATCAGTACCGAGTTGCCCCACAAGACTACACCGCCTCGGGAGACGGCTACAGCTGCCATTTCGATGAGATCGTTTCAGACATCCTACGAAAAACCAAGTGTGTAGATGACACCCTTATGTGGTCTGACACGATTGAGGAGGCATTCTTCCAGGCAGTTGAATGGCTGGACATCTGTGGCCGTAACGGCGTCACACTGAACCCCTCCAAGTTCATATTTGCCCAGACAACAGTGGAATTCGCGGGCTTCAAACTCACCCCAACCACTGTACGTCCCTGCCCTCACTATCTTGAGGCCATCCAGAACTTCCCTACCCCCCACAACATCACTGATGTCCGCAGCTGGTTTGGCCTGGTCAACCAGGTCTCATACGCCTTTGCCACCACTGAACGAATGCTGCCCTTCCGCCAACTCCTCAAACAGGGCACCCGCTTTATCTGGACAGACCAATTGGACCGTCTCTTCAAGTCCCTGATCATCAACGAGATCCATAAGGGGGTGGAGATCTTTGACAAGACCAAGCCGACTTCCCTCGCCACTGACTGGAGCAAAGAGGGTCTTGGGTTCTGGCTGTACCAGAAGCACTGTATCTGCTCTTCCTCCAACCCCTTTTGCTGTAAGACTGGTTGGAAAATTACCCTCGTCGGAAGTCGCTTCACTTCGGGGGCTGAATCCCGCTATGCCCCAGTGGAGGGGGAGGCCCTAGCAGTTGTTGATGCACTCGACAAGGCACGTCACTTCACATTTGGCTGCTCTGACCTCATCGTGGCAGTAGATCACAAGCCCCTCCTGAAAACATTCGGCGACCGCTGCCTCAACGACATACCTAACCCTCGCCTGCACAACCTCAAAGAGAAGTCTCTTTGCTACCGCTTCCTCATCGTTCACATACCTGGCATACGCCACGCTGCAGCTGATGCTGTCTCTCGCCACCCTGTTGGCAAGCCAACACCGTTGACCCTCCCAGATGATGTTGCAACCGTACTCAACCCCCACACTCAGCTTTCCACGTTTGAGCTGCCACACTCCTTCCTCAAGGCCCTCCGCACTCTTGATCAGGACACCGCTCACGTTTGCTCCCAGGCGACCTCACCTCCCACTACAGTGATTAAGTCAGTTACGTGGGATGATGTCCCCCTTGCTACAGTCAGTGACCCCTCCATGTCAAGTTTGATTGAGCTCATTGATTACTTCCCTGTGCTCCGTGGTGACCTCCCTCCCGAACTCCGCTAGCATCACGAGTTTTGTGACGGCCTGACCAGTTTAGACGGGGTAGTCCTCTACATGCAACGACCGCATTGTCATCCTCCCATCCCTCCGCGATCGCGTACTTCAGGCCCTGCACTCAGCTCATCAGGGTGTCTCACAAATGTGTTCACGTGCGGAATCATTATTCTTCTGGCCAGGTATGACACCTGCTATTACAGAGATGCGGGCACGCTGCTCATCATGCAACTGCATGGCACCCTCACAGCTGAACGCACCCCCACCCCTCCACTCAACCCAGCCTACCCATTCTAGTGCCTTGTGTCCGACTACTTCCACTACCGTGGCCAGCACTACTTGGTAGCTGTGGATAGATACAGCAATTGAACAATCGTGGAAGAATCTGCTAATGGTGCAGCCGGACTTTTTTTTGCCCTGCGTTGCATCTTTGTTACCTACGGCATCAGTGACGAACTAACATCCGCATGTCACCGGTCGCCTTCCCTTACAGTAATTGGGGACTGTGTCTGCATCCAAAACCAGACAGGCCCCAGCCCCACCAAATGGGACAAGACCGGTATCGTGGTTGAGGTGCGCCAGTTTGACCAATATGTCGTGAGAGTGGATGGCTCTGGACGTGTCACACTTCGTAACAGAAAATTCCTGTTTCAAGTACATGCCCCTCCTACCCCGTGCACCTTTGGCTTTGGCCCCGGGCCCAGCAGCAGTCTTGGTTCCTCCGGCCAAGGTGGCAACACCTGCATCCCGCAGCCCTGTCCTGCTGCCTTCTACCAAGCCTCACCCGCCACACACTGATCCCTCGACACTGAAGACGACTTACCAGGCCTGCCAGCACCACCACCAGTCATCCAGACGCCTCCTCCCCCAACAACCTTCCACCCAGACTCACCTCAGCACCTGGCAGCCGCTGGCCCTGTCCCCCGAGCTCTTCGGGCCCTCCTGCCTCACAATGCCCCTGGACACAAGGAGCATCCCATCCCTGCCACAGCACCCCTCCTGTCGGCCCCCACCCCCGACTTGCACACCTCTCTTGTGCGTCGTTCCACTCGTCAGACCAGCCCTTCAGCCTGACAGTCTATTGAGACTTGGTTACAGCATTACCATTTTATGGAGGAACCTCCAGTTCTCTAGTTCCTACACGTTCCGTTCCTCCACCGAGTTGTGTTCATTTGTTGCTGTTTACTATATCAGTCTCTTTGTCGCTTCCCTCCAACGACTTGGGGGGCATAGAGAACTATGACTGATGCTTCTTATTAACCTTTAAGTTGCCCTGTTCTTTATTCAATTTCAGATCCTGTCAGCATTGCTTTAATTAGACAGCAAATAGTCTTATACTTATTTAATGACCATAAGGCATTTTAACATTGAACGATAAAAGGAACTAAAATATAAAATCCAAGTTGATTACAGCTGGTGAGGTACTAATACCATACATCATAACACTAGAGAACACTCTTTTAACAACAATGTTTAAAACAGTGCAAATATATCACATTGTCCACACATTCCTAATTGTCCCGAAAACAAAATGCCTATACACTGGATAAACCATCTTCACATTTGATGCTGTAAGCTTACTCAAATTGCAGCCAGAGCTGCAATCACTGACAGATTGCAGTGATTGGGCAACAAGCTATAACCATGCATTACAAAAAGTTTATTGACATTCTTGCATACCACCACCAATAACGCACTGAAATACGCACACAGACAAAAAGTCCAAAACTTTTTGGGGTGACAATTTTCACACATGTTCCTGTCGACTTTTACTCATTTGATAACTTTTACTCTTTTAGCAAACTGAGCTCCGTCACACGAACATTCAAAAACATGTGTCCGTGGAGGCCAATTTGCTCCGCCCACATCTGCATGCTAATTAGCTAATTGTCATTTGTTTATGTTACCATTACATTAACCATTTGATACATGCCGCGCCTTAACCGTGTCGTCGTCACGGTTGAGGCAGGGCACCCGTCAATTTGGACGGTTTCGCGAGACATGCAAGATGTGCTGGGCAATTCCACGGTAACACTCGTTACATTTAATTCAATTCAATTTAATTCAATTCAAAGTAACATTTATTTCCACATTAACATTTGTAATAGGAAGATACAATGGTTTATAGATAATGCAGAGGCATGTTCCGAAAAAGCAGGGCTTGTCGAGGAACAGCCTTAAGACAGAAATAAGGAACTTACAAAAAACAAGACAAAGGTGACCAAACAATGTGTATACACGTACATGGTTATACAAAGCAATACTACTCGAAATTGAATAGTTAATGAGGATACAACAGTAGAGATCGTTTAAGCTTCCGTTTAAAAAGAGCAATAGTTTTACAAGCAGAAAGCGACAATGGGAGGCTATTCCAGTGTTTAGGACCAGTGAACGTAATACAATGTTGAGATGAAGTGGTTTGGACTTTCAAAGCAGATCGGGTATTATGACAATGTACAGACCTATTTAACTTGAACATATTATAAAGCGTAGGCGGGAGTAAGTTATTATTGAATTTAAACATAAAGACATTTTGTTGAAGCAAGTTAATATTAGTCAAAGTAAGAAGATTAAGTTCACGAAATAAAGGGCAGCATGTGCTCTCTAAATGGCAACTTCGAAATAATGCGAATAGCTTGCTTTTGAAGCTTGACCAGTTTGTTCAATCTAGAGGGAAGAGTATTAGCCCAGACAATATTACAGTAGGACAAATGAGGAAATAAGTGAACAATATAAAGTATGTAAGATATTACTTGGTAAAACAAACTTAAGTCTTCTTATTATACTAACACTTTTAGACACTTTGTTTTCAACTTCTGTCATATGAAATTTCCAGGTAAGATTATGATCTACACGAACACCAAGAAATTTGGTATGTAAAACTTGCTGGATTGGAACAGGATCAATTATTACCCGACAGTTCAAGGCACTGGTAATATTAGCCTTTTAGCGAAAGATAATAAAATTGCATTTGTTCAAGTTAAGAGAAAGTCGGTTGGATTGTAGCCAGGTAGACACCTTACTTAGTTCGGTGTTGACAGTGTTGATACTTGCAGTGAGAGTAGTGCTATTACTAGAATAAAAAATGTTGGTGTCGTCAGCAAACAGAATAAACGATAGCAAAGTAGATGAGTGACAAATATCATTGATAAACAAAGAAAATAACAGTGGACCTAGAAGGGAACCCTGAGGCACTCCACATGTGACAGTGTCAGTAGTAGAGCAAGAACAATGTATTTTAGTAACTTGACTACGATTAGACAGATAACTAGCAAACCATTCCAATGCAATACCATAGTAACTTAATTTCTGCAAGAGAATGTCATGATTAATTGTGTCAAATGCCTTTGAAAGGTCTAAAAATACACCAACAAAAATTGAATTATTTTTGAAGCCTTTAGTAATTTTGTTCATCATGTCTATGAGGGCCATATCGGTAGAGTGGTTACTTCTGAATCCATATTGACCATGGTAGAGAATGTTAAATTTATTTTAAAAAGCATTAGTTCTAGTGTAGACTATCTTCTCGAGCACTTTGGAGAAAACAGACAATACGGAAATGGGTCTATAGTTAACAACTTCACATTGATCACCACTCTTATAGACGGAAGTCACCCTAGCAACTTTTAGCTTATCTGGAAAAGTGCCTTCTGGAAAAGTGCCTTCAGAAAGAGATAAATTAAAGACGTGGCACAATGGAAGACTGACTTGCACAATAACATATTTAAGCACCGCTAGACTAATGTCATCATAACCTGAGCTCTTGCCAACCCTAAAGAACCCAAGTCCTACAATATCCTCCTTGCCGCAAAGTGGAGGATTGCGAAGGATTTGGGCTATTAGGGATCTGCAACACAGGAGGATTTCGAAGGGTTTGGGCTAAAATGAGTTTT
>JAUELU010089522.1:0-14230 GCA_032357145.1 Evasterias troschelii
CGTTACGTCCGTTATGAGGTGAGAAAATAATTATACCGCCGCGGTATGATCACTTGATCAAACATGCCTGCAAATACTAACTTAATGTCTTAATATAAACACTGCCTCATACAGGAATACAATTAAGTGAACTTCGTTAACATCAGTTGATCAGTTATTTCGCATTTAACTTAACTCTATGTCTGTCTCGACCTTCGAATAAACAGAGGTTGAATATATGTTTTATAGTCCCGACCATTGGATTAACAGGGGTGTGTCACAAGATGTTTTTTAGTCTCGACCGTCGAAACAACTAAGATTTTAAAAGATGTTTTATAGTCCCGAATGTCGGATTAACAGTGGTTTGAAAAGATGGTCGGATTAACAGTTGTAAAGATGTTTTATAGTCTCGAGCGTCAGATAAGCAGAGGTTTGTTAGGATGGGTAAATTGCAAGACAGATCAGTGTTTGACGTCGGTAGTGCCAAATCTCAACAGTCTCAAAATGGCGAATATTCAGAGAGCTCATGTCACTGCTGAGGAGAGAAGACTAACGCTGATGGCATATAACATCCATGGTCCTCAGTGGGGACGTTGCGTGACCTACATGGTTGAAAATTGTGACCCGGAAGGGCCAATTGCAGAGATTTATCTGCATCGTAACAATGAAAGGTTGCGGAGAAGGGTTCGGGACACCATTAATCGTGACGTAGGCAGGTGAGAATGATATGACTTTGACTCCGTATCTTTATTAACCATATCAGGATCGGGGAGGGGCTACTATGAACCCCACTGTAGACACTTTTATCAGCTCTCCTTAACAAATAAACAAAACTGGTGTATTTTTATAACTGTTCAAAGCGGTTTTCAAAGTACAATGCACGAGTACACATCAAATCCCCTTTTTGGCCAAAGTGAACAACAAATATAAACAGTCTTCCGGTTTTGTAGAGCTATCAATACATATTTCATGTTAATTCTAAATTCAGAAATTCATTTTGATCATCACGTACAAGTCATGTGATCATTCGCATCAGATTCTGGGAATCCAATATGGCTGCCAGAGGTTTCACCACTTTTTGTAGTTTTCAAGCTTGTTACTTCTTATCGGGCCATTTTACAAACAATTCTTGTTAAAAACAACAAACTATTTTATTTAATGCTTATTTTGTCCCCATCCGATAGAGCTGTTTAAATTCAACATTCCACAAATGGTCTTGTAATTCAGCCCCCCCCCCCTCCAAGTTCAACCCTAGGGTCTAAAATAAAGTAAATTCTAAGCAACTTTTCCTCATTTAGTGAGATGGATATCTTGTGCCATTGAAGCTGGTTTCAATAACAGTCCAAATGTCAACAACACCATCTTTTGTAACTTTTTTCAAATCTATTTTCCAGAATGATTGACAAATTTATATGCATGTTCAACAACATTCATTGGTCATCAATGTATAGGGCATAGAGCAAGGGACATGCGACACGCAGCTATGGGCAATCCATTGGAGAGGAGGTTGCGACATTTTATGAATGTTGCACCAGCCGCACCATCAACCCCTCCCACCAGCTGCACCAGCACAGCATCAACCCCTCCCACCAGCCGCACCAGCACAGCATCAACCCCTCCCACCAGTCGCACCAGCACAGCATCAACCTCTCCCACCAGCCGCACAAGCACAGTGGAAGTTTTCACATACTACATGCTTCATCTTCAACAGCCACCACCACCACAACGACAGCCACATCCACATCCACCTGCACATGAGCCACAGCCACCTGCACATCAGCCACAGCCACCTGCACTTCAGCCACAGCCACCTGCACATCAGCCACATCCACCTGCACGTCGGCCACATCGACACTCACCACCATGATAGCTGCAACCACATGGGCTCATCTGTCACCACATTTCACTCGGGAACGTGTGTTAATTAATTTGTGTGTATATTCATTTCCTTTTTGTATTATTTTTAACAAAGCTGCATTCGTTCCTGGTGATATGTGTTTTCTTTCATTTCAAACCGATCGTACAATGCATTTCGAGGTAATATGCAAATAAAAAGTAAGAAGTCAACTTGATACTTTTGTTACCGTTTACTTGTACTGTCTATGAGTTCTAGTAATGAATCTTTTAGAATTAATCAAGGTGACATTTAATCATTTTCTTTACAAAAACATAACACCTTTAAAATTAATCAATTCTTACAACGTTAATGGTTACTCTCAAAGTGTGATCATGCATCTACTAACCATATAAATAGGTCTTGACACCCCCCTTGACATTAATGTGACCAGCGGGAACAACTTTCTCTGAATCCGTATTATTTATTGGATTCAAAAATATGGAGAGGAACAACAAATAAATGTACACAGAACTCATGAATGTGAAAACAATGGCGTCTGACAGGGCGCCACAGTTGGTAATAGGCTAGACTAAAAAATATTACAAAGGATGGTCAGTAAAATTGGTAGTTGGCAAATGGATATATGAAAACGAACTAATTAGTATTCAATAAATGGAAACACAAGCAGCAATACCTAGATAAATAAGTTATTTTTAAAGGACAGTACGTTATTGCCCGTCAAATTAACAGAATTACAGCTGCAACAGATACAAATGCATGTACAAGGTGAACAGGAGCTAGGTGATGGTACTGAACTGTTTCTGCTATCACTGTTTGTAAATAGTATAATGAACTATAAAGAGATTTTCATTTATTAAAATTCTAATGTAATCTTTTTATGCTGCACTGGAAAAAACGGTAAAATGCATGTATTATCATTGTTTATCTATTGCCAAACAAATGTAGACCCTATACACTCATGTTGGGGACAATTTCGATACATAACTTTCAAACAATTTCACATCTCACGTTCAACAAAATAATCATCTTAAACACTGAAGATATAAAATGGTGCAGTTAATTTATTTCATCTGTAAGCTTAATATGTCGTTGAGCTAAACAAGCACATATTTCAGCTACCACAGGCATCATCCATCGAGGGTGACGGTAAACCTCCTTCACAGCTCTGTATGTCTTGAAAAAATTCATAACATGCTCTACGTAAATACGGCATCTTGCAAACCCTGTATTGTAGATCTGTTTGGCTATGCGATCTTCAGCTAGATTTTCCCGACGAATCTGGTCCGCTCGAAATTTGGTCATGACCACGGGTACCGGTTAGCATAACCATTGTTACCCATGAGAAATGTTTCTTCTGGGAAATGGAGCTCTTGTCCAGGTCCAATGGGCGGCAGACGAGCGAACTGGCCAGCGTCATTCAGATGTCCCCAAAACCCACTTTGTACAAAGCGTATGTTTTTACGGTTATCAATTATGACCTATAACAAAGAAAAACAACAGTTTATTTTGATTTAAGCAAAGTACAGACAAATTTTTAAGTATAAGATTTGATTTTCGGCGGTGACCGTTATTGTGTAAGCCCATTAAAATAATGGCACTTAATCAGCAAACTTTATGTATGAAAACCTACCAGACTATTTTTCTCTTCTAGCCTCGGTTTGGTCTACACGAGTGATTTGCATGGTGCATACAAATAACTAACCAAGGGAATAACTTTTGTGCGCGCACATAGCGCACCCGAGAGGAAGAAGAATAGATTGGGTGAGGTTTCAGTGTTAATTTCTTCTCAATACCATAAGCAATGCCGCTTGTAACAGCCCGCAAGGGGCTTTCTTTGTATAAAGGCAACCTGGGCAACTAGTTAATTTAATTACATTTGTTCTTGATTGCATTGTTATTATTTGGGGGCAAGTTGAAAATATCACCAAAAAGAAGATTTTGCCAACTTTAGTATAAGCCAAAACAAAGTACAGATGTTCCTTAAAAACACTAAATCATTAATTTTAGTTGAGAACTGATAGTTGAAATATTTAATGTCACACGTTTCAACGTATTTTGCCGTTACCCTCGGCACTAATTCTTTCACTTAAGAAACCATAATAATTATAGATACTGTTGTAGTTAATGTTAAGCATGTTTAATCATGTCACTATATTAGTATTTGTATTACCTGTGTGCTCATTCAGTGATAGCGGGAGTACCCGTTGTAGAATTCATGCTGATCTTGAGATGGTCGTTGTATTTCATGCAGAGTTCCATCAATGGCACCTACTGCATTGGGAAACACTTCCCATCCGCCTCATCTTTGTAGCCATTCTTCCTGTGTTGGCCAATAAATCTGGGACTTGAAATACATCCAAAGTAAGGGTAGTATTATTATTATTATTTTTTTTTATTTGACCTCAACAAATACAAGTACATCAAAAAGCACAGCAAAAGGGAACGATAACACAACGAACAAAAAGGACACAATAATAACACAAAAACAATTAAAAGAACATGATCAGGAGGTCAACTAGATGAGCCAAAAAAGAGTGCGTAGAATAGGAGCATGCAGGCATGAGGAGTGAATCAACTGAGGGGAAACAACTTGACAAACCAACAAAGAACAGCTTATGCGGGTCAGGAACAACAAAAGTAAACTTGATTACTGTTGCTCGGAAGCATGTTGTCCCACGCATAAGTAGCACTAATCCAGAGGATTAAAACGAAACACAATGGACATTGAACTGGCTATACAACAATAGTGATTACGTTCACCCCGCCTGTATGGCGTGTATGTATAGTGATACTGCTTTCGGATTCATGTTGAACATCGTCGACAGCACATCATACGTCGGATGTCGGAGCCATATCAATGCCATAAGTATTCTGTTGTTGGTGTCATGAAGGTGTCTTTGTCCTGCTCGTTGGTTTGTCAAGAAGGGATGTAAGTCATGACAAATTCTGAAAAATTACTCGGGTGTTTCTCCCGTCATCCTGAAGAACCGTGGGGTTTCACTGCCAATTCGGTGGACACGTCTCTTGGTATACGGTTGTTTCCTTGAAAGCTAGGGAAAAGGAGGTATTCAAGCCTGTGCCGCGGTGCAGGTAGCGTAAAGATCCCGGACGACAAAAATGCGTGGAAAAATGTTGCAAAAGACTCCCACATCAAACCAATCTCTTCTTCCAAACACAAATTGTATGTTGGCACACTTAGCAAAGCCAAAAGACTGTAACAATTAATGAAAAATAACGAAGCCACTGCAACAGTTACTGGATCCATGGTAACCCACAAGTAAAGTGTAAACGTGGAATGTGTTCAGAAAAGAGAAATTTACATTTCAACAATTGACCCTGTAGTAACCAAAGATTATAGAGCGCAGAAGGTGCTCTAGTGTTGGAACGTGAAATACGCATAGCACCATTTAAGCAAACAAATGTTCTGTTATACCATAATGGTCGTTGTCTGCACTGATCTATTGTTGCATGAAAAGAGAAACTTTTGAGAAAGGGCGTCCAGTGCACATTTCACATTTCATCCAGAATTCCCCATTTTGCGCCATCGGCGCTGTATATATTCTTTGGTCACAACACACACATGCCGTCTACTTATTTGCCTTTGAATAACGCGGTTAAGCATGCAAGGTGTTTAGTCATCAGTGAGGCTGAGGCATGAATATTCACCCTGCTAATGACTCACAATAAAAGCACCGTATTCAACGACCATCGTGCATGGAAATTTTGGGTGGAGCTATGCTAGGAGAGCTGTTCATTGGCTCTGACGTAGTCAACCGATCGAAGAATGTTCAAACCGTACGAACACTAATGAGCCCTTCGGCCAGAGCATGACCTCTTGTTTACTTGCATGTTCATGGTTTTATTCAATCCTTTTGAAAGAGCTCATAGAGTAAGAAGCCGCCGGGATCCAGGGGGTTTCGGAGGGAATTTTTGGTTAGTTAAAGAGGGCTTCCCTTACGAGTGGCATACCACCAGAGGCCTGCCGCTCAAGAACCGTCAGCGGACCGATATCGGTAACTAGTGGCATACCACCAGAGGCCTGCCGCTCAAGAACTGCCAGCGGACCGATATCGTTACGAGTGGCATACGATTGGACCAGTTTTGGTAACGAGTCACACACCACCAGAGGCTTGCTGCTCAAGAACCAACAGCGGACCGACTGCAATAAAGAGTGGCAATCCATCCACCAGAGGCCTGCCGCCCTCACTAAAACTGACAGCGCACCGCAGCAGTAACCAGTGGCATACCACCAATGGCTTACCGCTCAAGAACAAACAGCGGATCGACATCGGTCATAGCTTGCCGCTCAAGAGCCAACAGCGGACTGACATTGGTAACCAATGGAATACCCAAAGAGGCGTGCCGCTCCCAAACGAACAGCAGACTACCAGCTGTATTCAGGCGGCATGCCTAGCGGCCTACTATTGGAGCGGCCAGAAACTGTTTACCTCATCGGTATTTATCTGCATAACAACATTGGGGTTTTTGCCTAACGTACCCATTCACCATGCCAGCCAGAATTTTAGGTTCATCAGTTGTTTCGGTTGATGTGGCTGTTTTTTGGGCATGGTCAATATAATGTTGAGCATAATGTTTTTTACTGGAGAAAATGGTACTGGTACCGGTATTAGTAATAGCATAGAGAAAGGGGCAGAGATAGTACTGTTATATATTGATAAAGCAGAATAGTGGACTTGGTGTCATTGATAGTAGTAATCTTGTTAATGCTACCGTCAGTGCTCCTTTTATTAACAATGGTAGGCCACTTTCCATTCCATCAGTAGTATACAGTACTTTGGGTATGCATGTGCCCATGACAATGAAAAAAAAAAGATTTAGGGCGGGCTGTTTGTAGACTTTGAAGGGTTACTCCGTGACAACGCTGTTTTTGCTGTAACGCAAGACGCCACTAGCTCCACCATGACATTAGCAGTAGAAGGCAATCAAGTAGTGTTTAAACCAGCTTCCATTCCAAAATGAAAACTGACTCCATAGACAAATGGACGATTGCCTTCGTGTCTATTTACACTGAACGTCATCTGGGTTGGTGTACAGAATTATTGAAGTATGCGGAGATAAACAAAAAACACGTCCTTGCAGTTCTCAGGTTTTGGTTGGCGGTCATAATATGACAAACAATTCCGTCTGCGTCAACAGGCTAACCCGGCACGATCATGGGCAGAGTGAGATGTAGAATTGTTGGTAACAGTTGCTGCTGCATCAGTTCTGGTGCTGGTGCTCAAGTATGAACAATAATGGGAACGCTCGGACCAGTTTTACTCCAGGTTGGCCGAACATTGGCTACTCATATTTGTTTTTTCTTTCAATACTGACAAAGGTTGTAATTGGCAGCATTGCCGTTTTTCCCATATATGTAAATGCTGTAATATGGAGGGTCATGGGATAAAAACAGGTAATGTGATCAAAAGATTTAATGGTAATAATAGTAACAGTAACGTTGGACAAGTACGGCATGGCCCTAGGAATTCGTAATTTGCAAAATGGGCCAGTCACACACTAGGCAGGTTACCGTGTGTTATGGGTAACTGCAAACAAAAAGGGGATACCAAAAATAATCAGTGGGAATTTGGTGCCCCTTTCGCCAATTAAATTAGGTGTTCTGCGCAGTTGGTTATGCTATTACCCAAACAGGCAATCTGCTGATCTCCTTCTGGGTTGTTTTGCCCAAGGTTTCAAAAATGGTTTTAACGGGCCACGGGTGGGACGTGATTCTGATGCCTTTCATCGGCTGCCAAGCAGCCACAACTAGTAGAAGAGAATTGTATAATTTTAAAGAAATTAGTCTTAGTAGGATAGCAGGCCCCTTTGATTTTTCCCCTTTAGCAAATTTACAGTGTTCACCCATCGGTTTAGTTCCAAAACATGGACCGAATTCCTTAAGGCTTATTCATCACTTATCATTTCCCTCAGGTGAATCAATTCATAATTTCATTGATAAAACCTCAGTGCGCTGTGCATTACACGTCATTCGATCAAGCAGTGGACATTGTAATGGAGGCAGGGTCAAGAGGCTTGGATGGCCAAATCGGGTATTAAATCGGCCTTCCGGTTACTACCGGTGTCCCCGACAGCCTATGAGCTTTTGGGTTTTCGACTCAATGGTAAATATTGTTATGAAAAATGTTACCGATGGGGTGTTGTTCAATATCCTGTTCCCTTTTTGAGACTTTCAGCACACTTTTTGAATATAAGGTGCGTCAAGTAAGCCAATCAGGGCTGGTTTCTCATAGTTGGATGATTTTTTTGTTTGTGGGAGCATCGGTGCCACGTAGTGCTGCGTCAATATGGGTGCCAATTGCGTTGGAAAAGACCACAAGTCCGAGTCAATCCATAACTTGTTTATGGTGTAGAAATTGATTCTGTGAAACAGTGGTTAGTGTACCATCTTACAAAGTGCAGGCTATGTGTAACATGATTAAAAACACATTGCGTAAAACGAAACTAAAGCTGCGACAAATTCAATCATTAATTGGATCCCTCAATTTTCTTTGTCGGGCAATTGCACCAGGGACGAGCATTTGCGTATGATTGGACTTACAAAAGGGGTTTATAGTCCCCATCATAAAGTTCCGATTACCGCGGGAGCCAAGCTTGATTTGTTAACTTGGTTGGAATTTCTCACTCAATTCAATGGTATTTTGCCGTATCGCCAGCGGAATTGGGATCACAATGACACAATCTTAGTTAATATACCGATGCAGCCACAAGTATTGGTTTTGGGGGTTACTTTGAGGGACACTGGTTTCAAGGGCGGTGGCCTGTTCGGCATTATTTGAATAATTCCCGTCAATTGCCTGTCTCAAATTTTATCCACTTGTGGTAGCTGCGCATTGCTGGGTTCATTGGCTATCAAGCCGAAAGGTGCTTTTTCGCACAAACAGTAGAGAAGTCTCTCGAATTCCAAATATCTACTCAGCGGCAGTAGAATAAATAGCAAGACAAGTTCTCAGAGAACAAATCTACCTAGCAAGTAGATATAGACCTTTCAATTGTTGATAACAAAAAGCGCCGTTTGGCATGGATGGCAGAATGTTTGCAAAATATTCAATTGAGTGATCAATTCAACATTTTCTGTAAAGATTCATGAGCTAAAATACCTTCCATAATATTGGTTGATTCGTTTCCAACAAATTCAACACTATTTTTGAATATTGTGTAACATTGCTACAAAAAATGGCTATCTGTTTTGGATTTGATGTTATGGCTTTCCATAATTTTCCAACCGCGGTTGGCTAAAACTCAGGCTGTGACCTTGCAATAGAAAGGTCTATACACATGTGTTATAGCGCAAACCAAATATATATTGATACCTCACCATGCAATGCTTCAAAACCCAAATAATGCCTCAAAACCCATAGACAATAATAGTGCAGTTGTTCATAATTATCAATAGCCATTGTGTTATTGCGTGTCTGATCGTTGCCTCACGCACAATATATTATATTGTTCAAAGCGGTTCACGTTCCCGGGGTACAAAAGGACACTGCGGATTAATCGCCTCGTTTTCAGATCGAGCCTTTTCGTATGTGGGCCTAGTCTTGGTGAAAGACCTTCTCTTGTTGATTAGTCACAATTTTCTCCATGAGAGGGCGCTATCATTCATAAACCGCTCTCACAACACGAACTGATCCGTTCAGTTAATGGTCGTTTATGTGGGCTGCTCAGTGCCCATTTATGTGGGCCACTCGTTGCCTGTGTGTGATGTTTGGACCAGGTCCGCTCGGCTCGGTTCATCTGTCTCCAAATATTTGTACTTGTACAATTATAACTTGATACTGTTAATTGTTGATAAAAGAAAATATTTATAATAATAATACTAATAATAATAATAATGTGAAGGCATGTGCGTCCTTTCTCCCATGGGTCGCGTTTTGTGGCGCGTGTGGCCTGTTTTGTATGAGATAAGGTCTAACATTGCCTCGGTTCAGACGGGGCTTATGTTCCAACCGGTGGAAATTTATATTGCATAGACGACTGTAAAAATAATTTGTAAGGGTTTGATCAACCCGGTAATTTTTTGTGGGCGGCTCTTTGCCCGTTGGCTAATGTACTGAGAGGCAGCTTGTACAACCGCTCTCCTGATTTCACTTAATTTCTTTGTTTCTTGATGGCAGACAAGTATCATACATCAACTGAAGATTTATAAGCATACACGGATGCAGCTGGACTGAGTTCTGAAATCTAATATTGTCTTTGGAAACTGTATTTTGGAAATTAGATTTTTTGAGATTGCTACTTATTACCCATTGCATGAGGTAGACATTTTGCTGTGCACTGTATTAATTCATAGTGAAAGTGTCATTCATAACTACTTCTCTTGACTGCGCAACAATAAAGCTATTCTACTGGACTGGGGACCATCCTTTTATTGAATTGGATTATCTGGTTACCAACAATTAAGTCACTTAGCTGTACTCTTTGGACTCTGTTGATAGTGTCTATTGTGAGCTCAGCTGAATTCACACCCACACTGCAAAGTCTACTTGGGACACAGCAAAGTATACGTCATGTAAAATACATTGGGAAAAGGCTTAGCTACTATAGTAACACATGCTGAACTTTCCGAGTTCCACTTCTCCTGACCTCGGGTGATATACATCCTAACCCAGGTCCTGCTGATCAGGATGAGCCACTTAGTGGCAGGGCCTCCCCTCACCAACAGGTGATGATCATAATACTGAAAGAAAGAAGATGGAGATGATGGAGATCTTGTTAGTAATGTAGAAGTATCTTCATTTATAAGTGACCATGCTGCAGGGCATTGCAGTTTGAAAGTGATTAAGCCTCAGCCTAGAAGAAAGAAGATAACATATTGAAATTTGAAGTTGATAAATCATGATAGTTTTGCAGAAATTATTCGTAGGTCGGCTCTTCTTGTAAACCCCGAGTCTAACCTTGATGGTCTGGTCAATCAATATGATACTGATCTTGCTAGGGTTCTTGATCGTCATGAACCAATAAAAGAGAGTATGATAACTATTCCTCCACGCAACATGTGGTACACATCAGAGATTGCTGAAGCCAAACGCCTGAGAAAGCGCCTTGAATGGCAGTGGCGGGCAAACAAGACTGATACTAACAGGCAACTTTTAACAAATCAGCGACTTCTTTTTTTTGAGATGATTAAAGAGGCCAAAGCTGAACATTTGAAAAAACAGATATCTGACTGCTCTAATTCAGGTCACTTCTATAGAGGGTCATTGGTAGTGCTCTACATCGTACATCAAATTTAAAGTTTCCTACAAATGTCCCTGCATTGGAACTTGCTGACAATTTTAGTGCCTTCTTTTTGTCTAAGATAAGTGATATTCGAAATGAACTTGATTCAATTAATACCACATTAGGTATTGTGGCTCGAGATAATTTTGACGTACCAGTTTGGGATGAATTTGATTCAGTTTCAAATGATGAGATCTTAAATCTCATTTCAAGTCTTCCTGCCAAGTCATGCTCATTGGACCCTATCCCGACTTGGTTAGTCAAGAAACATGTTGGACTCTAACATTCTTGTATTGCATCCGTTGTTAATATGTCGTTTCAGTCAGCTCAGTTCCCACAGTCTTTTAAACAAGCTATTGTGTCCCCCCTTTTGAAAAAGGTGTCATTAGATTCTGAAGATCTTGCTAATTTTCGTCCAGTATCGAATCTCAAGTTTGTATCTGAGGTACTGGAGAAAATAGTAGCCTCATAAACTTTGGATCACTTTAATTATAACAATTTGTTAGAGCCATTCCAGTCAGCCTATAGGAAGGGTCATAGTGTTGAAACAGCCCTCATTCGTGTCTCTAATGATATTTTGCATGCCCTTGATAGGATTTGGTGTTCCCCAAGGATCGGTCCTTGGACCAAATTTTTTAGTATATATTGTGCGCCTTTAGCAAGTATTGCGAGGAGCCACGGTATTTCAATCCACTTATATGCCGACAATACTCAGTTGTGTCTCCCTTTTAATCCCAGTTACCCAAATAGTGAACTGTCAGCCAAACGTCGACTTGAAGCTTGTATATCTGATATGGCATCTTGGATGGTTGTGAATAAGTTAAAATTAAATGGTTGTAAATCAGAGTTTCTTGTTATCTCTTCAAAGTATCAGAAACCTATGAGTCATACCATTGGCAGTGAACAATTAAGGGCATCATCTTCTGTCCGTAATCTCGGTGTTATATTTGATGAGAATATGTCAATGGAATCCCATGTACAACATATTTGTAAGTCTGTGTATTACAGTATATATAATGTTAATTGCATTAGAAAGATTCTTGATGATAAGTCTGCCTCTATGCTCATACATGCGGTTGTTATTTCTAGATTGGACATTGGCAATTCTGTTTTGTATAATATTCCATTATATTTGTTGGATACATTGCAACTTGCTTTGAATTCTGCAGCTAGGATCCTATCTAGAACTCCAAAGTACGATTGTATTACACCTGTGCTGTAAACTTTACATTGGCTACCTATTCGCCAGCGTATTGAATTTAAGATACAACTTCAAACTTGGAAGATTCTTCATGGTATGGCACCTTGTTACTTAAATGAGTTAGTCCGGTCATATGTGCACCCTATATCCGTAGCCACCGTCACATAAAAGTAAGGCTTTCGAGCAAAGGAGCACCGTATATAAACGGATTATGATACTATCATGGTATAACGTGATAGATCACCAACACTAACAAGCGAGGCGGATTTGGATATATGATGGTGTGTGCAAAGTACGTAGCAGGATTGAGATTATCAAATGTCGTGCATGATCCAGTCACCACTTGACTCGCGATAGACATTTCTAGCAGTCTTCTACACAACCATGTGTAAATGATGCATGACTCGTACACATGTTGCTAGGCCTAGGTCTACCTACATAGCCTACGTCTCATGTTTCTCTTTTTGTAGCTGTTTCCCCAGCCCCCTCCCCAATGGCTGCCCATAGGCTTTATGCACTGCGCCTTGTGATTCAGCGCAACCCGAGTGGTTAATCAGTCCATCATCCAAATCCACCTCGCTTGTTAGTGTTGGTGATCTATCACGTTATACCGTGATAGCATCATAATCCGTTTATATACGGTGCTCCTTTGCTCGAAAGCCTTACTTATATGTGACGGTGGCTACGGATATAGGCTGATAATGTACCACAACGTAACCTCCGCTCCTCAAATAGATTACTTTTAGAAGCACAAAAGACATGCGTAACTTATGGAAATAGAGCATTTTTTGCATCAGCTCCGGATTTATGGAATATACTACCCTAACAATTAAAAACAATAAACTCATTAGAAGTGTTTAAAATTAAATTAAAATCATACTTGTTTAGTGTAGCTTATTAATGCATTGGTTGCTTGTATTGGTATTTATGTTTGCTTATGTTTTTTCCCTCGTTTTTTCTTTTTTTTTTGTTTCTTCTTCCCTTTGTTATGCGCCTCGGAATAGGCTATAACCTAGATAGATGGCGCTTTATAAATGCTTTATATTATTATTATTATTATGTGGGTCACTCATTTTCCGTTTATGTGGGTCGCTCGTTGCTCATGTGTTTGTAATGTTTGGACCAGGTCCGTTTGTCAAGGTGAGCAAGACTGCCAGTGTATGTTCAACCCGGTGATTTTATGTGGGCCGCTCGTTGCCCGTGGGCCACTCAATGCCAGCGTGTTTGTGGTGATTTTTTTGGACCAGGTCCGTTTGTCTTGGTGGGCAAGACTGACGTTGTTTGTTGGTTTATATACATTGTGGTAAAAATGAATTGCCCAATTTTCTTTAATGTAGGAATCTTTGGCTGAGTCTGACACCTAATGACCATGTTTCTTTAGTAGTCTGTCTGGAATGCCTCCATTAGTCGCGGGAGTTGCTCCTCCAGAGCGCAGACTGTGTAACCTGTATCTACTTGTATCTAAATTAATTTCGATCAACATTATGAGAAATAATTATCTAGCCCTAGTGTAAGAAATTTGATTGTCATTCCTTAGGGCCAAACATCCTCTACATTTAGTGATAGAGCAAAAAATGTACTCTTCTGAAGGGTCTGGAATCTGAGCAATTGCTAGATAAAGCTCGAAAGTTGAAACGGGACAGGTTGATAATTACCCTAGAAACTTCCCTATAGTGTCTTGTTTTGCTCTTTTTGACGAAAATACTGACGTAAGTATTCACAATTAGTTTGTGTTACGACCCCATTCCTAACATACTTCCCTCCCCACTGTTTCCTTTTCTCTTATGGAATGCTTATGGCTACACGCGGGTAAGACCCTTTAAAAGGCTTGTCCGCCTTTTGTGTGGTCCTCAGTCAGTGCCCATGCAGGCATATACGTTGTGCGACCCGTATAGTGCAGCGTTGGGCCCGCATCTCCTCCGTCTTCGACGACTACTCCTCCCTCTCCACCG
>JAUELU010089565.1:0-14205 GCA_032357145.1 Evasterias troschelii
TTTGTGTCTTTTAAGACTCTAGTTCCTGAGATCAAGTGATAACAAGTTTCACGTGCAAATGCTATGGAGAATTGGTCATAAAGAAAGATAATAATAAAAACAAAACAAATCTGGACGAAAACAAAGGTGGTTTCGGCGGATAGGCCGAAACCCCCAATAATAAAAAGAATAAAAATCTGGACGATTTCAAAAGCTGTCAGAACAGCTAATAACTAGACATTAGGTGTTTGTGAACAAACACAAAGCTGTTCCGTGTATTATATTGTTCTGCTCAAAGGGTTTATAACTGAAAAGAAATTGAAAATCAGTTATGTAGTTCTTGAAATATGGTCCCACTTCCAATTGATCCGGAAGTAAAGGTCAACATGGGGTCACGGTTACCCAAGGCGAATTTCCCATGACCAAGAAGTCTATAACTGAAAAAAGTTTGAAAATCGGTTGTGTAGTTCTTGAGATATGGTCACACATCAGGTTGACCCGGAAGTAAAGGTCAACATAAGGGTCAAGGTTATCTAAGGTTATTCTCCAATGACCAAGAAGTCTAGAACCGAAAACAAATTAAAAATCGATCACGTAGTTCTTTAGATATTAGAGGCAAGTTTGGCTAATTAAGAATTCACATCGCTATCAAGTGATTAACTATTTAAGAATGTTTGTCAATAACATCTCAGGATTACTTCTGACCGAAGTGAGATAAGTCGAATGGTTTCACAATGCGCAATCCTTATTCTAGAGTACATGAACAATTGTGGGTGACTGGACCTAATCAAAAAAGCACAGCGTTGTAGCCACGGTTGTGTTTTGAATCAGCGCCTAAACGTCACCCAAACATTTGTGTTTGTACATCAAATGCAAAAACGCCTACGACTGACGTCATGATGACGTGACGGAGAATGTTAGGCTAAAAGGCACATCAACATTACAAGACAAGTCCATAACTGAAAAAAGTTTGACGATCGGGGGTATACTTTTTGAGATATGGTGCTAACAAGGTTGGCTAATTAAATATTCACCTCGCTGTAATTAGCTAATTAATTAAGAATTTTAACACTTATTACATTTAGAGTTAAGTTTATTTACTAAGCTTCAATTTGATATAGGATCTAACTCTTTCATATTTACGCTCTAAGATATTAGGTGCCAAGAAAAAAACGTGTGCAAATGCTACGGGATTTAGGTGGAAACAAATGTATAATAAAAATAATAGAAATCTCGACGAAAACAACAGCTGTTCCGACAGCTAGGTCGGAACAGCTAATAATAAAAAGAATAAAAATCTGGACGATCTGTGGTATACTTTTTGAGATATGGTGCTTACAATGTTGGCTAATTAAATATTTACCTCACTGTAATTAGCTAATTAATTAAGAATTTTTACATTTATTACATTTTAAGTTAAGTTCATGTAATTTCTGACCCCATGTTGACCTTTACTTCCGGGTCAACCGGAAGTGAGACCATATCTGAAGAACTACACAACCGATTTTCAAACGTTTTTCAGTTATAGACTCCTTAGGCATTGGAGATTAGCTTTGGGTAACCGTGACTTCATGTTGACCTTTACTTCCAGGTCAACCGGAAGTGAGCCCATATCTCAAGAACTACACAACCGATTTTCAATTTCTTTTCAGTTATAAACCCTTCGAGCATTAAATGTTAGACAAGGGTTACCATGACCCCATTTTGACCTTTATTTCTGGTTTAAAAGCTCTTTTCGAATAAGTATCAGAATGAAGACCAGGTTTAAGTTTTAGGCACACTTAGGTGAAAAGGGACCCGGCAAAAAGGTGAAGAGTTTTCTATCTTGAAATCAGACCAACTTTAAAGCTTTGAAGCACTTAATCGAAGCATAAAAACATGGAACAGCCGTGTGTTTGTTGACAAACACTTAATGTCTAGTTATTATTATTACTGTTTTTAGTCGCAGTGTTTTCCCCCATTTGTTCATTTTGTTGTAAAAAGTGAAAATTCTGATTTCGGATTAAAAACTGAATGTTGCATCCCTGTCATGTACATGTAACATAGTGTAGGGAAATTAGCTCTGAAACTGTACAAGGAGTACAAATTAAAGGACCAAAAAGGCCTGCAGGTTACAACAAAATCAACAGGTTAGTATAATTTAATTTACCTCTGTTCTGTTAGATTTTGACGTGCTGTTCTTATAACTTGTGAAAGGCGTTTTGATTTAGTTTTGTCTTCTGCAAGTTGACCATCTGCTGTCCTAAGATTTAGATCAGCTGTAGGCAGACTCTGAAAAAATAAAAGTTTATTGTTGTAGTTAAAGAACTATTTAATAAATGTACAACAGGTTTAACAAATGACTTATGGACAACAATAGGTTTAAGGTATTAGGCAAATGCCATGAATAGTATGAATAGTACAGATGAGAGTATATTAGTGAAATGCTTGATGGGCTGAAATGAAATTGCCCTTCAAGATTGCCGTTCAAGAAAAAAAGCCACAATGCTGTTCATTATGGTTGAAACATAATTGCTAACTAGAACAGCAAAAGCTGGCAAGGTGTGCTGCTAAACATGAGATAAAGGAAGAATAACATTTAGAAAACCACTCATTTGATCAATTGATGTTCAAATAGGTGGGGACTTTATGAACACTCATGTACTTAATGATTACAATTACTGCCTACTTGTTTTGATGATAGCAGTGAGGATTGACTTGAGGGATAAACTAGAAATGTAGTGTTTATGCTCAGACTCAAAAAATGATAAACAAAGAAGCTGTGAATTAAATTGCCTCATTCTTCAACTAAACTGTTTTTATTCTGAACACCCCTACTACCTAAGTTTCGGCAAACTGGTCACAATAAAACAAGAGCCTTACCCCAGGCCCCAATAATTACTTTTTTCATAACAATAGATTAACACTGATTAGTAATTACATCCAAATGTCATCGAAGTATAATTGCGCTTCCACCGATGTAACCTTCAGTCAGGAAACTTAGCCCCATGAAAAATGCAAATGTGCTATGGCAACCATACCAAATCAAAAGTTATACAAATTGATACAATGAAGACAGAAACCTATAACAACTGGCTTAATAAGCCCAACAAGTATAACAAAGTGTATGTGGTGGCTGTCTGAACAGCAAAACAAAAAATTTCACCCGCAACCCCGCATGATATCAACATACCAAGTAGGAAACTACATCCTAGGTTTGTTATTACCTATATACCATGTAAGACCCATATTTAACCAAGGGTGAGATTGTGTACATGTGATCCTGAAACCAAAGACCCAGGCCTGCAGAAAACTCTACTTCCAACCCCATTCTGAAACAATATTAGATTATCTTAAAACCTTACTTCCATCCCAATTAACAAAGGGGTACACTCTAAGGGTAACCTCCATAATACTTGATTTCCAAGCCCATAGAAATAAGGGCAGGACTTGACTTCCAAGCCCAATAAAAAACTAGAGCACACTTTTGGAAGACTTAATTGACTTCCAAGCCCAATAAAAAATGCAGGCACACTTTTGGAAGACTTCACTTCCAAACCCAATAATATTAAACAACTAGAGATTCAGAGTTTGTCTTACCACAAACTCAAGGTGCTCGATTCTGGTGGTGGGGGAATGATGAGCCGTTTTCAATACACGCGGTTGGTATCGTGAGGAGTTTCATTTATTTTTCTCAAAATAAAATTGGACTATAGCTTGCTTTGTACTCAAGATACGTAATAATTGGTCAAAATTTCAGTAACAACTAGACTTATAGTGTTTGTGACAACAAACACTAGGTGTTCGGGTATCGCTGGGGTCAGTGCTGTGTCATAATGCACGAGCCATTTCACTAAGTTGAACTTTTGTGCTGTTACTGTTTTAAGGTGCGTAACAAACTACACTCTTTAGCAAAAGTTTTAAAAAGCAGACGATCAAAAGCCTACCATTTGATTGTTAACGAAGTTCACATGGACGGCTGTGTTAGAGACTAACAAAGCGTATTGTCAAAAGCAGGTTGCGCGAACCTTTGTTTAATGGACTTTGAGCCTTGCGGTTGATTTGCTCACCGTTTAACTGGTTAAGATCGCGTAGTGTGTGTGTGGTTTGACAGCAGGTCAAATTTCAAATATTTGTAAAAAAAAAAGGAATGACGTCATCATTTTGTTTCTTTAGATTTAAGTAGTCAATATCACTGTCTATCATCATGCCAAGTTTCAACTGAGTCGAACTTGTGGTTTTGTAGATACACGGCTTCAAAAGGTAAGCCCTAAGGCGATACCACCTGACACATGATGACGTCATCAATCCAAAACTTCACACATATGTTGTCTGCATAAAGGTCATTATGTATACCAAATTTTGAAACGATTATCATAAACTTTGCCACAGACACCTACTGTAGTAATATTGTTTTTTGAGCTGTTTTTAACCTGTCGCTAGAGGGTGCTTTTAGATTTGATGACGTCATCGATCCAATTTTTGTAAACCAGACCTTTGCTTGCCTATAACATCAGAAAAAAAAACTTCAAAAGATGTGCCACTTTTAAATTACAAGCACTTCCGGTTTTGACTGGAAGTAGAGGTCATGTCATGTCACGCACATAATGAAAAATGGAGCTATGTTACCTTTGTATAATCCCGCAAAAAGCAACCGACGGTCTCTTTGTCATCAAAATAGTGGGCGAAAACTGTCTTATTTTATTTCAAAATCTTCAAAATTTATACTATTTTGTTGTCATTTTAAACATAAAACAGTGAAAGGTAGGAACTTTAAAGATTTTAAAAAGTAAGTTTTTCAAAGTCCCCAAGTCAAAATTCCGCCGACCAAAAGTCGGAAGAGTTTTATCCCTTAGCCGAAGAAACAGCTATATTGTTAAATTAATGAAATTCATGACCAATATTAACTTTACTTGAATACAACAATAATTTACACCAGACAACTCTTTCAGTTTATGACAATTTTAAACTTGCTTCAACCATATAGAGAAAGGACCACGCTCAAACTTGTGATAACTCGCCCAACAACTCACACTAACCATGTGCAGTTCATGACAGGCGGTAAGTATAAACACGTACGGTGTCACTGTTAGACTTTATTTCAAGTCTGAGATTGTGGTTATTTCTCTGCATCGGCCAAGCAAAATTCACTCGCAGATTAGCCATCTCGCGCTCTAACTCGCAATCCAGACTTGATTTCAAGTCTGAGATTGGGGTTAATTCTCTGCATCGGCCACGCAAAGTTCACCCTCAGATTGGCTATCTCACGCTCTAACTCGCAATCCAGACTTAATTTCAAGTCTGAGATTGCGGTTATTTCTCTGCATCGGCCACGCAAAATTCACCTGCAGATTGGCTCGCAATCTATGGCTTGTGACCCACCCTGTGTAAACGGGATATTCATTTATTCACAACTGACATTTACATAACAGCACTATACCAGAGAGATGACCAATCAGGAGACCAAAAAACTTGCGTTGGCTGCGTCTAAATAGGATATAATCGCTTCAGCATTTTCTGTGATCGTAGGTTCAAGACGGAGCGGTTAATCCACAGAGAGCACTGTTTCAGCCAATATTGGCTATCAGTACGACTAAAAACCACGATCACAAGCTTGGAACCAAGTCTATGTCACTGTCAGAAACCAACACATGGTTGTCAGCATGGTGTTGTGTCAGCTCTATTTGCCTTGTACAGTTCATGATGGGCGGAATAAATACCATGTGTGGTTTCTTCCAGGCTCGTGATAGACTTGGTTTTAAGTCTGTGATCGTGGTTTTTAGCCTACCTGATAGCCGATACATCCTTGCCTGAGTAGCGCGCCCTCTTGTGGTTAGAAGCCTTTAGCAACTTTCGATATATAAAGCATTTTGAGAAACATTTCACTTCAAAGTTTTGTGGTTATGTACAAATATATCAGTTTTTATGCCCCCAAATTTGAATCTGAGAAACTTTTCTGTCAGAAACGCTTCTCAGATTGTAAACTTCTATTAGTGATTATTTTTCCTGTATGGCAAATTCACTCTGGTTTTCGGTCATGACATCTCAAAAACGAGACCACCTTTTTAAAATGAAATTTTATAATGTGTTTGTTTTATTGTTTATATCAACATTTATGTAGAATTCAAACAATCTAACGCTTCCAAAAACCAAAGGTGTACTTTGCCTTTAAATAAAGCTTCATGATATATGTATTTTTGTGAACTTCGGTTTGGACAGGAAGTCTTGTCCAAACCAAGTAAGAAACAAATATTTTTTTTTTCCATACATCAAATAAAATCTGATTGCAGCTTGCTTTGTTCACAAGATATGTAATAAATGGTCCAAAATTCAAAATGTGTAAAAAATATTGTGACGAAATTATCACAACGTCACTTTAAATATAAGAAGATAATTTTGTTGTTCAACAATACACCAAGTTTCAGGTAGATACACACCTTCAAAGAGTGCTTCTTTAAGGCAATACCATGATGACGTCATCAATCTACCACTCCACTTATTTGTTGTCTGCATGATGGTGAACATGTATAAAAATTTTGAAATGATTAATGTAAACTTTGCCACAGACATCTAGTAAAGGTGTTTTTGAACTGTTAAAGGCCTGCTGCAAGAGGGTGCTGTTAAATTTCTGATGTCAATGTCCTATTTATTGAAAGTTAAGCCTTGCCGGACAATAACATTGTTGAAAACAACTCAAAAACATTGTTTACTATCAAATTACAAGGCACTTCTGGTTTCGACTGGAAGCAGAGGTCACATAATGTCAATATACAAAAATTAAGACCCATGTTACATTTATATCATCTCGTAGAAGGCAACCTAAGATCTCTTGTTACTGGTTTGATAAGGATTTTCAATTATTGATTTATACACTGAATGTTTAAAAGTCGTTTAATTCGACACCTGATGACATAATCATGACGTCAGTACAAACGGTTTTATCTACTTGTAAAGATCTAACTTCATGTAAGTTTTAAGGGTTGTGTGAGCTTGGAAAGTGTGTTTTTGTTATTTGAATATCCCGGGGAGAAGAACTAAAAAAAAAAGTTTTAAAACAAAACTAATAACAACAAGAGGTGTTCCGGGTGGAGTGCCTGAGTACCTAAAAAGATGAGGATCAATTAGTGAGATTTATACACACACCTAAATCACACTGTATCTATGGGATATAAAACACAATGTATACATGTGAACAGTGTGTATGCATCAGTATCACATTAAATTGGAAGTTTGTAACAGTCAGAAAAAGAATTGCTTCTACTTTTTCAAAATGTGTATTACTTTGTGTCCAAGGATATAATTGAACATTTTACAAGATTTGCATTGTTATTTAAGTATTACTGAACTGTTGGTTTATTTTAGCTGCTAGCGTATTTGAATGGGTCCAGGTGGGAAATTCATCACAAGTTGTCTCCCCTAAAATGGGTACAAATGTCAACATAACTTGAAAAAATTTATCGCTCATCCTTTTTCACTGAAGGTTTAAACAAAATCCCTATATCCTCTAGATATTTTATTTTTTAAATTTTATTTTTTGAAAAATGGTTTTTGCCTGTAATCTTTGCATGCCACAACCATAAACTGTTTTTTGTTGGTTGACGGACAGGAACATTTGCTGTACATGTAGGTTATAAGAATTCAGAGGCGACATCACATCTTTAACAGAAGTGTAAGTTAATGTTGCTTATTTCATGATTTATTTACTAAAGTATATAGCTACATAAATAAAATAATTTACAAAAGTTCTCTAGTGTAAAGGTTTAGTGTTTTTACAACATTTGAAGACATGACATCCTCAGAAAAAATGGATTCTTCCAGGCAGTCTCCTTCGCCGGCCACGGATGTCCAGTACATACATGTACACACACACACACAGGGTACGTGAACTAGAGAATACATTTTGGTATCTGTTTTGTACATGGAGCTTTGAATCTTTCGGGCCCTAAAGTCGAATGCGTTATTTTCAGCATTGGTGGCAAAACCCCTAGTTCTGCAATGGAGAGCCTCTACAACCTTGGACAGGAAGAAAACTGATGGCTCATAAAGAGGCAGAGTGCAAGGTACCACTAGAGAGGAAGCCACTCCGGGTGTAAACTGAGGAGAACCAAGAGGATATAGATGGGCAATGTGAAGATTTGACTGAAGATGTGGAAACTAGGAAAAGAAACCCAGTTCGGAAGAGGCAGATGCCAGTTAGCCTCACACTGTAGCTAGAACACTTGTAAATACAACCTGATCACTAGGAATAAAAAGAATACCTGCTACAAACAGCGGCACCCGTGTAGGAAGGATAAATCACCTGCATACTGAAAACACAGTTGGTCAGAAATGCAAAACAGTGAACAGAAGTGTTTACTTTTGTTTCCTCAATGCCCTCTCAGTCAGAAATAAGATATGCAAGGTGAATGATTTTGTCACAGACGATGAAATTGATTTACTAGGGAAATGTGAAAACTGGCAGAAGGTGACACTGCAGTTATAAGAGAGCTACTCCTGATGGTTTTACTTTCACCAATGTTCCAAGATCAACAAGGCGTGGAGGAGGTGTTGGATTATACTATTTAGAAGTGAGCTCAAAAGAAACAACCAAACTGTCTTATTTTTGTCTACCAATCACTCGATAATATTATATTTTATGACTTCAGTTAATCTAAGTGAATTTACTAGGCCTACTTTAACTGCATGAACGTTTTAAGACACGTAGGGGATCCTGCTGAAAAAAAAAAAAATTACAACTGATGGAATATTTCCTTTTAAAGTAACATCCGAATATTCGATTATAAGGAATCGAATTTACTGTACGCGTTACATGTAGGTAATCTCAAATTATGGGGTTCAGTTTTTTTATTCCAATGATAATTTGTTTTCTAAAAACTAAATACAACTAGAGATAGTGATTGTAACTAACAATCACAGAGCTGTTCCGGTAATTTTTAAAATTTCTTTCAAGCTACAATAAACCACAAACATTAGGACCTTATGACATGTGGTTCAGGAGATATGAATATATCAAGTTTTGTGCTATTTTGTTGACCGGAAGTTTTAAACCGGAAATAAAGGTCAACATGGGGTCACGGTTACCCATTGTTAATCTCAATTGCCAAAGGAGTCTATAACTGAAAACAGTTTGAAAATCGGTTGTGTAGTTCTAAAGATATAATCCCACTTCCGGTTGACCCAGAAGTAAAGGTCAACATGAGGTCACGGTTAGTCAAGGCTAATTTCCAATGCCCAAGGAGTCTATAACTGAAAAAAGTTTGAAAATCGGATGTAAACCTCATGAGATATGACAGAAACAAGTTTGGCTAATTAATTATTCATACCGCTGTCACGTGAATATCTAATTAAGATTGTTTGTCAATAACATCCAAGAATTACTTCTCGGCGAACTGAGATAAGTCCCATTCTTAACAGGTAATCTCAAATTATGGGGTTCAGTTTTTTTATTCCAATGATAATTTGTTTTCTAAAAACTAAATACAACTAGAGATAGTGATTGTAACTAACAATCACAGAGCTGTTCCGGTAATTTTTAAAATTTCTTTCAAGCTACAATAAACCACAAACATTAGGACCTTATGACATGTGGTTCAGGAGATATGAATATATCAAGTTTTGTGCTATTTTGTTGACCGGAAGTTTTAAACCGGAAATAAAGGTCAACATGGGGTCACGGTTACCCATTGTTAATCTCAATTGCCAAAGGAGTCTATAACTGAAAAAAGTTTGAAAATCGGTTGTGTAGTTCTAAAAATATGGTCCCACTTCCGGTTCACCCGGAAGTAAAGGTCAACGTGGGGTCACGGTTACCCATTGTTAATCTCAATTGTCAAAGGAGTCTATAACTGAAAAAAGTTTGAAAATCGGTTGTGTAGTTCTTGAGATATGCTCCCACTTCCGGTTGACCTGGAATCAAAGGTCAACATGGGGTCACGGTTACCCAAGGATAATCTCCAAAGCCCAAGGAGTCTATTACTGAAAAATGTTTGAAAATCGGCTGTATAATTCTTGAGATATGGTACCACTTCCGGTTGACCCTGAAGTAAAGGTCAACAAGAGGTCACGGTTACCCAAGTCTAATCTCCCATGCCCAAGGAGTCTATAACTGAAAAAAGTTTGAAAATCGGCTGTATAGTTCTTGAGATATGTTCCCACTTCCGATTGACCCTGAAGTAAAGGTCAACAAGAGGTCACGGTTACCCAAGTGTAATCTCCCATGCCCAAGGAGTCTATAACTGAAAAAAGTTTGAAAATCGGATGTAAACTTCATGAGATATGACAGAAACAAGTTTGGCTAATTAATTATTCATACCGCTGTCACGTGAATATCTAATTAAGATTGTTTGTCAATAACATCCAAGAATTACTTCTCGGCGAACTGAGATAAGTCCCATTCTTAACAGGCATTCACAATTAGCGTACCATATTCCAGGCTAACTGAACAATTATAGGTGATTGAACCTAATCAAACAGCACAGCTTCGTAGCCATGGTTTGTGTTTGAACCACCAAAACGTTACTAAAACGTTTTTTCGTATACGAAAAGATAAAACGCATATAAAATGACGTCATGATGACGTGGCGAAAAATGTTAGACCGGAATCGACATCTACGATACAAGACGATGCCATAACTGAAAAAAGTTTGAAGATCGAATGTTTACTTCTTGATCAATACGGTTTGAGGGAAAGAAAGAATAATAATAATAATAATAATAATAATAAAAAAAAATAAAAATCTGGACGATTTCAAAAGCTGTTCCGACTGAAAGTTCAGAACAGCTAAAAATAACCTCGCTTTATATTCGACGTGTAATTGCATAATGGTTTTAAACATTAAAAGTGTAAGTAACATAACATAAAATCAAATATTATTATATTTTATAACTTCAAGTTGAACATAGTGAATTTACTAAGATTACTTTAACTGCATTAATGTTTTAAGACACGTAGGAGTCCTACTGTAAAAATGAATAAAAAATTAACAACTGATGGAATATTTCCTTTTCAGGTGAGGGTAGAAAATAATAGGTCAATATAGCTGACTAAGCTGTAAGTTACCTATAATGGGGGATCATTTTAATCCTGTATACTATTGTTCTGTTTACGTTTAATTTAGGTATGATGAAACTCCATCTTCCCATTATTTGTCCTCCTTCTATATTTAAGTCATCCCTTCCGTCTTCCTTTGTGTGTCCTCAAAATATTAATCCCTTATCCTTCCGTCTTCCTTTGTGTGTCCCCAAAAATATTAATCCCTTATCCTTTGTGTGTCCTCATTAATAATTCTTTTGTGTGTCCTCAACAGACGCATCCTTCTACTTAGACCAGTATCTTCTGACGCCAGCATCTCTGATCAATAGCAGGGATTTTAATATTCACATTAATGATGTAAAGACCCAATCATTCTCATTTTGTGACCTCATGCAGTCTTACGGACTTCAACAGCATGTCACTGGGCATACCCTATATCTTCTAATATCGAGGAATTTGGACGTTAAAACCATCTCCAATCTTCAACTTATTCAGGGAATATTCGATCACTCAGCATTTCTCTGTGACCTTCCTCTCTCTAAACCCAAATCAGGGCTTAAGACGATCACTTAAAGGAATCTCCAATCGATTGAACTGTTGACTTCTAGAAAGTCACCATCAGAACTATTACACAACCGAAAGCTGATTACACGAATGAACATTTGAACTTATACCCATAAACTCACTACTGATGACACTCAGCTTTGCAAACGTGTGGCAGACAAACTGAAACAATCTCGCATTTATACAGATGCTAAGCGTGGTGCAAGTTGAAAATAGGAGATTACGTGCTCGTAAAACGCCCTCACAAATCCAAAGCAAAAGCAAAATTCTCAAAAGATTGTACATTTCAAAGGTCCCTACACATGTTTGCTAGAAGATGGTCGTGTCTGAAATGGCTAAAAACTGAGCCTGTGTCCAATTGAGTTCTTAACTCAGACTCAACCTTCTAAAATGAGCCAGAAACCAAAACCTAGCGCACCTACAGAGGAAAATAAATCTGTGGGAAGCTGCTCAACCTTGTCACTCTTTTATAGCTCATTATTTATTTTATTTATTTTATTTATTTTATTTATTTTATTTATTTTATCTATTTTATTTATTTTATTTATTGATAACCGATGGCGGTTAAGTGCCACTAACATGTTTCATTGAATTTCAGAAATAAGAGAGCACGGAAGACATTCAATAAAGTAATTATAGTATTTAAGAAAAACATAAAAAGTAAATACTATCACGATGTAAAAACTATTTGAATTAAAATGTAAGTAATTCAAGAATATGCAAAAGAATCTTGCATTCAGATCAATTTTATTAATTTGTTATTTATTTATTTATTTATTATTTATTTTTTATTTTTGGAGAAGCATCAGGGGCTGGTCAAGCAGTTCAAGTGCAACCAACCCTTTAAATTTTTAAGCAGCCGGAAAGACAACCTCTTTCACCACTACAAACAGAACCATGCCAGTTTTGAATGCGAATAACACCGAATCCATCTGTAAATGATAGAGGAGGAGAGAAAGAAGGCAAGGCCAGGAGGTGAGGGTAAACCACGTCCAGGAGCTGGAGAATTAAGAAACCTGGGAAAGGCTGCTGCAAGCTAGGGATTGAAGATAAGGCGAGGTGACAATGCCATCATTACCAGAGCATTATCTGTTCCAGGATTGAAGGAGAAGAAGGTGAACCCAGCCCCCGCCACAGTGCATGCTGAACCAGAAGAGAACAAAGAAGCATACAAGGTTTGGGATCTGACATTTTGTACAGGGAATCCCCAAGGATCAAACCCACCAAGCTGTCACTATCACACACTGGGCACCCTTCTTGCTGAGTGAGGTCTTGTCTCTATGGTGCATGCCCTGGCTCAAGGATGAAAACACAAAAACAACAAGGCTGTGGGCAGTGGAGAGGGTACACTTGAGCATGAAGGCACCAGTCGATAATCAAGATCGACGAGGTATCCATTCAATACAATGACATGTACACACATGTATGTCGATGCTGAAAAAAGACATGCAAGCAAGAGGCAAGGAGTCCGAAAAGGAGATATACTCATGGGTAATAGTAATGGGCGGTCAAAAATATATGTGTCCTTGTGCCTCAAAAATGGGCGAGTTACAGATTTTCTACATGGACATTCATGGTAATGGCTTGGTCATAGCTTTGTTTATGCTCAGCAGATTGTGTGTGCATGCAAATTGGAAGTGCATTTGTAGGTAATGCAGTGATAATTTTCAGTAGCATAATCTCTCGTCCCTCCCACATTCCCCTAACCCCATTTTCACTAAAGAACTAACACTAACTTGCCAAGGAATCCAGAATTTCACATTCAGTTTTCCTGTGCATTTTGTGGGAGCCAAACCACCTGAACCTTGGGATGCTCATCCTTGCCAACCAACCAACCAACCAATCACCCGTGTATCTTATGCACATGTATAGAGTTGAGTTACTGCCTTGACAACACATAAGCATTGGCCATCCATATCACCCCTTCAACTCCTCTACGCACCATGAACACTCCAACATCGCAGAAATGTTAAGGGAAAGAGGGATGCCAAGTGATGTGAACCATTTAACAGACCTACCAGTCCTTTTCAGGACTACCACACTTCCATAAGAGACATAAACCACAATCATGTCATACGAATATACAGCGGCAATTCCAAATGTATACAAGTAAAATAAATAAACCATAAATCATTTCTCTTTAAAGGCACCTGGAAATAGAATTTTTTTTTTTTAAATATACGAGTATATGTTTATTAACAATAAAACAATTTTTTGAGTAATTGTTTATCAGTATTTATATGTTTAAAAAAAAGATAGTGTTGTTCGGGGGCCACTCCGCCCATCCCTTTTTGTGACGTCAATCGAGGAAGGCTTTGCCTCGATCGAACATAGACCCCTATGCATTTACGTTGTATAACACGTGCAAGTAGTGAGATTGTACGTTTCGTTTGGTTATCCCCAAATGGTTTTTTTCTTGCGTTTTTCCGGCAAAATTGTTTGCTGGATGCAGCAAAACGACTAAAGATGGGGTCAGCAAGCATTTTTTCCCTGCAGATCCCAAATATAGGCAGTTATGGGCATCGAAAGTCAGGCTAACGAGGGCAAAGTGGTCCGGCCCGACGTCCTACTCAGCGATGCAGCGCACAACCTCGCGCATGCGCACAATTGGAAACAAAGTGGCTGCACGTTGAATGGGGCTGGATCGTACG
>JAUELU010089604.1:0-14197 GCA_032357145.1 Evasterias troschelii
TTTTTCGCAATGGTAATCTACCTTTATACCCTGGACTCCGTCGCGTTGTATGCAACGGAGGAGTCCAACCTGGGCTATTTATACCCAGGACATCAGTGCAGTGGCACTGACTGAAGTCCTACCAGGGCTAAACTCCCCCATACTGTATAAGCTATTGAAGTGAAATAAACACCACTGTTGGATTTCTGTTGCAATCCTCTTTCCAATGGAACCAAACTTGTTTGAACCAAGACAAATATTCACAGTTTTCAAATCAAAGTCAAAATTCCAAATTATAAGAAAATTGTCACTTTTTCATTCAAAATTGTATCTTATTTTCTAAAATGACATAGCCTATTGGTTTTGGTAACGATGAGTTAAAAAGAGGTAGTTGGGAACGGAATTTATTTCTGAAGGTTCAACTAAAATGAAAAGAAAAATTGACAACAGAACTCAGAAGAAGAGTCAGTGAAAATGTGGCTCCCAGTCCCTCGGTGAATATGCTATGGTCGGCGCCCAGACTTCGAAATTCGACTCGGGACTCGTACCCACCAAGAAAAAACACATTAAGTCAGCATTTATTGTTTACAAAAGCCATAAAAAACTTACCAAAATGTTCTTCGATTCTTTTGGAATAAGTCAACTTGTCCATGTTGATAAAACCCTGCAATTTTTGTAGGTTTTTCTGTCTTTTGTGGCTTGAAAATATTCACCACGTGTGTTGGTAGAAATGCGCCATTGCTGCAGTGTGGCCGCTTTACACACGTCACAAACGATACATGATTATACGCCAAGCAAAATCTAGTTCCTATATTTTGTTGTTTAGAAAGTCTTGAAAACAATTGTTGCGACAAAACAATATACTGTTTATTTATCTATCATGCAATTATCTACATCAAAATATGATCGCGGAGAGGTCTTCCAAAAGCGGTAATTTTTGCAAGCGGAGTGATATCTTTTCTAAATAATAGCTCTTTGACCTCGACTCTACTAGGCAAGTGTAAAAGGTGTAACAGCCTCTCGGCTAATAGGATAAAGTTTCCCCCTTTCATGGATATAAACTTTTGAACAAATTTTTGTTTTTCTAGATTTATTATAATAATTAGGAAGCCCTATTTCCACTGGAGTACTTTTGAACATCTATTTTAACTCAAATTTTGCCTTTTTAATAAATTTTTACAAAATTCTCATGAAACGTAGAATCTAGCTTAATAAATAGTATCCGAGTACATCTTCACCCTCCCCCATCTTCCAGGGTTAAGGGGTTCTTTAGTTCCATGAGCCAACTAAACAACAACAACCACCACCACTCGACAACAACAATCAAACAATACAACAATCCATTCTTTTTTAACGGCAAAGCCATCACTTTTAATGTTCAAACGTCAGCACTTTTTAATACAGCAATAGTATGATATGCTGATGACATTGTACAACCATTTTTAAATAGGCGAGGGACAAAATAACAAACCAGACTAGCAGTTGGCTATAATCTGATAAAGACACAAGGGGTGACCCTTGCAGTTTAGTTAAAACTTTGCTATTATTGGATAAGACACAAGGGGTAAGCCTTGCAGTTTAGTTGAAAATCGGGCCAACATCGCATAACATCACAATGGGTTAAAATCACAGGGGTATGTAGGCCTATGCATTGCATTTTTGTTTAAATTGGACTCAAATGCGACAAAATGACAAGAGGTAAGCCTTGTCTTTTTTTAGTGATTACAATTTTGGCACTTCGACAGAAATTGGCACATTTAAACCCCACCCCTAAAAATTGTTAGTTTAGTGCACTACAAATAATACAAATACACAAAGCTCATGAATTAATTGAACATTATTTTATTACACATTGGAAGAGTGTCACTCTTAAACAGCACAGAATTAAATTCACCCCAATAATGGCAGATAAAATGGTACAGGACATATGGAATTGATTGCTATGAATTGTTCTATAACCCTTGCCTGACTATATTGCCCATTTTTTTTCTCGAAACCATAGCTTTGATTTGGGCTGAGGCCCTGTTACAGAAAGCATGTTTTTGAAATAAGCTACAGAGCCTAAACTGGAGCCTAAACTGGAGCCCAAGTTTTCGCCGTTTTTCAATACTCAAAATCACAAATCACCAACAAGCTATGAGTATTACCATTGTGATGACAACAAAATCGCAAGTAGTTGTATATAGATACTCTCTACACTTTAAGGCACTAGACGCGTTTGGTAATTGTCAAAGACCAGAATCCTCACTCACTTGGTGTGTCCCGACATATGCATAAAATAACAAACCTGTGAAAATTGGGGCTCAATTGGTCATCGAAGTTGCAAGAAAATAATGAAAGAAAAAACACCCTTGTTGCACAAATTTGTGTGCTTTCAGATGCCTGAAAAGGCTTCAGGCCTGAAGTCTTTTTCAGATTCAAATATTTCAGTGAGAAATGACCTTTTTCTCAAAAAGTATGTTACTTTAGAGGGAGTCGTTTCTCAAAATGTGTTATACTATCAACAGCTCTCCGTTGCTCGTTACCAAGTAATTTTTTATGCTAATATTTATTTTGAGTTATTACCAAAGGTGTCCAGTGCCTTTAAATCACAAAACTGCAACTATTGGGTGGTTGGGTCGGCGTAGAGGAATCCTTCCTCACCTTCAACCTCTAGGACCCCAGTTCGAATCACACCGGGGGCACTATGTGGGTTGGGATTTCAGTCCCTACCTGACTGCCTGGGTTTTGGAGTAATTACCAGAGGGATACCCTCCCCTTCAATTCAAAATAATTAAATTGTTTTGCTATGTACACACTAAATTATAAACAAGTTAGATAGCTTGATGCATGGCACAAAACAGCAATCCATTCGCCCAATACATGTACAATTTTTTGTGTTTATAGTGGCTAGATATAACAACTTGAGAAGATTATAACAAAATAATTTATATCCTCGGATGACGTCATGTCAACTAAGTCTTTACAAACAAAATTCAAAGCTCTTTCAACTGAATAAGGTGGGGTGGCACTCTGGTAAAGTCCTTGTGTTCACCTATTTTTAATAGGACTGTACCCCCCTGATTGAGGCATTATATAATATACGCTATTATACAACTTGTCATTCCTGTTTTCTCACTCTTTCTCATGAAGGCTTCTCTCCAAGTGATTCTTCCAATTTGCTGAATTCCTCGCTGACCATATGATCAACCTCGTCCTCGATCTACAAAGAAATGAAACCAAAGATGTTTGCGCTAAGAAATTCCCACAAAATGTTTACAATTTTTGAACTTATTTGTGGTTTTCAATGTATAAGGGGTATCGGACTGACAAGTGCATCGGACTCAGGTTCTGGTAGTGTCAGGGTGTGGGTTCGAATCCTGGCTATAGTTTTAGGCACTTGTGTCCTCGAGCAAGACACTGAAAAAGAAATGCTTCATCATTCCCAACAGCTCCAGACTTGTCTATGGTGCCCCTCAAATTATACCCAATAACTTTCTGACTCGCTGCTGTAAATGCCATTTTCTCTTTAAAAAGTCCCCCCTTTTCCACTTAATTACCTGTTCCACTCCAATGACCTCCGGGACGTAGAACTGAAGCATGTTCTGTACTCCACTCTTCAGCGTCAGCACCGAACTGGGACAACTTGTACAAGCGCCTTGCATCTTCAGTTTCACGATGCCATCCTCAAATCCCTGCAAAGAAAAAATAAGAACCAAAGGTTAACTTTTAGTAACAACAACCGTTGTGGCTCTTAAAAATGTTCCATTCAGCCATTCCGACGGCCAATAGCCCTAAACTCTTTCTGATTCTTTTTTCAACAAACACTGTAACTGATTTTCTCCTAGAGATCCAAATAGATTCAGATTTAAGTACAGATTCAAATGTTATTCTCGTATGAGAATTGTCATGCGTTCTGTAAGTGCAGAATTACGCGGTAAGCAGAGCCATGAAATTGGAGACCGGATCCCTGTACATTGGCATGACTCCCCCCCCCCTGTTGTTGGGAAACTTGGAGCAATGGTAAGTGGGGGAGGGGTGGCAGAGGTTTGAGAAAGCTGGGCAAAGAGATCAAGTTTTTACCGTAAACATCTCCCCTTTTATACCTCCACCCCAGTCAGCTTATACCCCACCTCAGACCCTTGCACCCTTCTGTGAATCTCACCATGAACACAATGTCCCCCCCGTCCTCTTGTACTGTCGGTCTAATCCTTGTATCCAAGAGCTCTTTGATCATGGCCACAGTTTCATCATCATCGTCGTGAATCTCTGCAGAAACAAACAAGAAACAAACATCATAATAAATATCAGTCAGTTTCCCTTGTGGTTGATTACTTGATGTTTGAAATAAAAAGTTGCATCCACTTAAAGTGATCCCTCTGCTGCCCCTTCCTAGGTTGCATCGTTAACTTGGGTGTGATCACTGGCTATGCAGTAGTTACAGGTTGAATGGCTTCTGACTGGGAGACCGCCAACATTAGGGCTAAATAGCTGAGTTGGTAGAGTGTTGGCACATTAGTCCGGAGGTCGCAGGTTCAAATCCCGCTCTAGTGAATATTTCTTTGTTTAACAAAATTAAAAATATCAAGGGATCACAACTGAGGCCTCTGTGTTAATCCAACCTTGCACTGCCCTTGTTTAACCTTACGACCCCAGTTTATACAATACCTGTATCTGCAGAAGGCTGTTCATCGGTAATCACTGGTAGCCCGCTAGTGAAGAAATCCATGATGGTGGCATAAATCTCAGGTTTCATAATGGCCCACTCTATCATGTCGTCGTCCATTTTCGTGACTGTGATGAAATCCGTGCCGAAGAAAACACCTTTGACTCCATCGATGCGAAACAATAACCTTTTGGAGAAAAAACAGAGTGTGAAAGTAAAGCCAAGCAGTCTAGTTCACCGGACCGAAGCTCTGGTGTTGTCAGTAGCAGAGTGTGGATTCAAATCCTGGTCATGACACTTGTGCCATTGAGCAGGACACTTAACAAAAGTTGGGAAGGTAGTGCATTCTGCTCTACCAGCCGGGCTCCTAGTGGATGAAACCCATGCCTACATCCTTGTGGACTGTGAAGGGGGTAACCCTAATTCAGCCCCAGGAGTAGGTGGCAACCTGGGTGACAGTTGATTTAGGAAAGTCTGTCCAAAAACATTCAACGTAGAGCAGTTTTATAATAGAAAAGAGAAACCTCAGCTTCCTACCTTGCAAGGGGAGAGCTGTGCGCTGTCCTGACACTGGGGAAGTCAACGGTACCTGCCTGATCTAAGACAGGGACACCAGGTATGAACTTGAGACTGTTGGGGTTGGGTGTGTCTTGTGTCTGAATGAACATACCTCTTACTGTAAACAACAACAACAACAAACAAACACAAATAGTTAACAACAATGATATTAATATGGGTTTTCCGGTCAATTTCAGAAAAATTTAAATCAGTTTCTTGAAAGTGCAATCAATTCACACATGTTTCCCACGTTAGGGTTTCTTTTTAGCTTTTCAATTTCATTTTCATGTTCTTTTCATTTAGGTTCATTTTATCATTCTATTCCATTTATAGACTTTCAAGACTTCATTTTCACCATTTGTTAGTTTAATTTCTACTACCTATTTACAATTGATGACATTGAATGGTTGAGCAGCCTCTTGTTGTTGGCATTTGTAAAATTAATGATCTTTGCGACCCAATGAATTTGATTGATATATTTGACCAGTGAATACTAAACTGTTGAAATTAAATTACTCCTTTTGACTGCTGATGCAGTCGGTCAGGTCAGTCAGTCAGGTCAGGTCAGGTCAGTCAGTTCAGGTCAGTCAGTCAGGTCAGTCAATTGGTCAGGTCTGTTAGGTCAGTCAGTTGGTCAGGTCAGTCAATTGGTCAGGTCAGTCAGTTGGTTGGGTCAGTCATCTGGTCAGGCTAGATGTTGCAAAATGATAACCTCCATTTGGAAGCAGACTCCCATCCTACCTTGTTGTGCTGTGATTACTGGGGGACATCTTCCAAGGAGCTCTGGACGTTTGTTTCTGGTGGTCTGGCTGCTGGTCTGTAAGAAATGAACTCCACGTGTGGACGTTGCTGGGGTGTCCAAAGACTGTAGTCGACTGGCACTAAAAAAAGTGGTGGTGAACATTCATGTCATTTAAGAACATTAATTTTGCATCAAGAATTTTATTTGGTTTTACCCATACACTGATGTGTGCAAAGCCCATGGATTCTTTCACAGGACTCTGGGAAAGTTTGGAGTATACTCATAGTTACTGTGCTTTGCAAATTTAAATCAATGAAATTGTTGCGGTACCCACTGAATAAATGTAGCATTCTTCGGATTGGAAATCTCAGTGATCTAGAATGGCAAAGGTTGTGGGTTTTAAAATCTCACTTGACTTATAATGCCCGTGGATTTTTTCACAGGACTCGGGGGAAAGTACTCAGGTCAGGACTGGAGAGGAGTACACAGTCACCATGTGATGTCATGGGTAAAAAACAAACAATAATATGTAACAGTTCAGCTTAATTAATTTGATTTTTGGTTTTTATGTCAATCAAATACGACTTAATTATTGTAATATAATATTAATATAATTTTACTAGTATTAGTAAACCTCAACTCAACCTCTCTCAAGTCAAGGGAAACTGTGGGAAACTGACTGGATTTATTTTGAGTTCGACAAATTATTTTGTTAGGGAGAATATGACCTTTTCAATGTTAGTCTTACGAAAGATACTTGACAATCTTTAGGTTTTAAAATTGATATAGGTCCTTCATTTTTAAGGGTGCAATAGCCTTGTTTTTATACTCACAGCCTACTTGAATTAATGACAACAATCCTTCGCAGAGATTGCGACAACATCATCCCACTGTACGCAGCCATTTTAATGTGAAAACAACAAGTTGTGTAGCGCCCTCTCTTGTTGAAGAATTACGTGAAAAAACAAGTTGTGTAGCGCCCTCTCTCGTTGGGGAATTACACGAATTTCACAACAAACAATTCCGTTTCCAGACAACAGTAAATAAAAAAGTTGCTGTTTGTGTCTAAATTTTAGACATTTTATTTGCAGCAAAAAAGATTGTCATTAGAGAATAAGTTTCAGAATGCCAAAAAATGCAACAGTAACGGTACGGTATGGGCCATATCGTGCGTGTGGTATCGTTGAACACAGGACTTCGCGACTGGACGGTTTGCAAGGTGAAAAAAATGAAATACAAAATATCTATACTATACGATACATTCATGATTGATTCTGATTAAAACTATCCTATTGAAATTAATAATTTATTAAAATTTTACTGAAACAGTATCTTACATTAAATGTTGAGTAGCGTCTTGAATAAACTAGTTCTAATATATAACATCTTTATTATTATATTATTGTTGCTGATAGTGATAAAAATTGATAGAATTATGTGTTGTTTTTAAAGTTAAAAATAAAATGTGGTCTGTGCTGCTCCAAAAAGAAGAAGACACTGTCACTTGTCAGTGTCACTATACAGACAGTTATCTGTTGCACTGACACACTGGCACTGAGCACCCTTGTTTACAGGTTTCCTCAGACTTGCAAGCTACAGTGATTAAGTTCACTTATATGAGGCATCCTTGGTTTCATTACATTTACAAGAAATAAACAATAATATTTTGTGTCACCCAATTAGCGCTGCTGTCAGAAGACGGTCACACTGTAGAGTTAAGCCCCATCGATGACTGGAACACCGTAGAGCTTATTGTCAATGGAGAAACAGTGTACCAATGTGACATCACGCAAATGGACTATGGCAAGTACTCCAAATATTTATTTCTACATTTTTCCTGGACGAAACTGCATGTGGTCAGGATTGGGCTGCAAATTTGTCTGAAATTCTAAACCTGACAGGCCTTGCGCTTAAGCTTTTGTAAAGTAGTCCATCACACGAATAAGTTCTACATTTTACTTGCCCCTGGGAAGTTTTAGTAGCCCAGAATTTAAACATCTGTCATAAAGGTAGCCCCATTTATAGTGCCAATACTCTGGACTTCCTCGGGGAAGTCCAGAGTATTGGCACTATAAATGGGGCTAACATAAAGGTATCTTTCTGATGTAACGATAGCGATCACAAGAAGTCTATTGGTAAAATGAAATTATATTCACACACTCGAAAATAAATTAAAAATTAAAAATATGTAGGCCTATCACTCGCATCTAGAAAGGAAGAGAAATGAGCATTGTAAACTAGTAGGTTGCACAGTTTTCAGTAGCCTACAGGGCAAGTTGAGAAGTGGTGTTTACTAGCCCATAGCTGTTTTTACTAGACAATTTATGCAGGGCTAATGTTAAGGGTGAGTCCTGTCTGACGTATACCTTTGTTTTCCTCATCAGGGAGTGACGGCAAACTGGACAAGTTGTGTCATGATGCATTAGAGGCAGTCAGGAAGGCATTCTAGATTCGTCAGTCGGACGTCAGTGATTCCAGGGTGTACTTCTTCTCAAGTCTAATCTTCCACCACCCTAAAATCCTTCAAAACCTACCTGATGGGTATTTGACCTGAATTTGAGGGGTTTGGTAATGCAGTCAAATAACCCCTTCTTTAAATAGGACCAATAGTTTAATATTTCAAGAATTCTTTTGTTGCAGTACCGAAGAATGGAAGTCAGGTTGGTTTAGGCGTATCCTGCCTTGCCTTCCACCTCTGGGACCCCAATTCGAATCCCTGCCTGATTGCGTGGGTTTTCGCTGGAATCATTTTCTGGGGTTTTCCTCCCACATCTAAAACAGAAACTTCCTTCATTGTCTTTTCTCCAAGTCGTTCTTGGCTACGTACGGTGATTAAGTTTGCTTTTCTAAAAGTCCTTTGCTTCACAACAAGAATTAATAAAATAAATAAATAAATAAATAAATAATGGAAAAACGGACTTGGATTTGGGACAACCCTGGGCTCAGTTTCATAGAGCTGCTTAAGCACAAAGAGTAGCTAAGCACAGCAAATTATTACATACAAGAATAAGGTTACCAGCCAAACTACCATGTCACAAACTCACATGTGACATTTGAGAAAGGTATCCTGCTCATTTTTGCTTATACCAGGAAATGTTTAAGCAATATTTTCTACTGTAAAACAGCTCTATAAAAATTGAGGCCTGGTCAGAATATCTTGGAAGTATTATCAAAAGGAGACAATTTCAAAGAAAAGAATTGTTGTTGTTGAAAGGTTCCACCCTTTCTTCATCCACAACGAATTGTCCTTATCAGCATGCGTAGTTGCATCTACTATTGACTTATGGTGGTAGAAGAAAAGGACATGTACATTGCTTCACATCTAGTGGATGAGATAAAATGATTTTGTAAATACTGTTTCTCTAAATAACTTTTGTAAAATAGTGTACAGCATGTTCAATAAATGAAAAATTGTATTCGAAATATCCTGAATGTTGAACTTTGTAGAAGTTAGGCTATATCTGAATTGGTGGCTACAGCTTTGGCTGTTGCTAAGGGTGTTGCTAAGGACGTACTACACTTCAATGCATGACGATGCGGAAATCTAGCCGCAGCCGCAGCGGCTAATTACAGCACGGCATCACTCTTTTCCATGCCAGCTGTTGTACGTCTTGAAAACCTGTCCTGGGCATGAAGCCCAACTTGTGAAGGTCTTGGTCTTGAACACAAGCGTTCCACAACCGTAAGTCGGCTTATTCGAACACCATCCACTCTTGCAGAAAATAAGGATGATATGGTTCTTTTCTAAAAATCTCACAAGGGTTTCTGAACTTCAGACCCTCCCCCCACCCCAAGCAATCACAAAGGGACCCTTGATAAAGTGGCGTTACCCAGAGGGAGGACCTGTTCAGAACCCTTCCCAAATGAGATCGGAAAGAATGCATAAATGAATGGTGCGATACATTAATAAGCCCCCCAGCTATGTCTGTCCCCCTCAACCTCCTACCCAAATGAAAATGTCTAGTTACATCACAGGCTTGATAACAACAGGCTTTAACAAATACCTAAGATTGATCTGAACTGTGTAACAATCTTAACTGCTAAGCAAAGTGTGATGTCACATTACAAATCACTATGGTGATATTGACAACTCATCTTAAGATGAATCAAACCTTCTTGAAAATAAGCAAATGATCAGGGCCCAATTTCATGGCTCTGCTTACCGTAAGCAAAGAATCGGGGCTTACGGGAGCAGGGAATTCTGCGCTTACGTCAAGCGTATTTCATGGGTTAGCAAGGAATTTTTGCTTGTGCGCTTGCTCGGTGAGCCGAGAATGGTGATTGCAAGCACAGAATTCAGCGGTAAGTAGAGCCATGAACTGCTTAAACAATAGAAGATTAACTGGTACTCGGCTGCAACCTATCCTCCTCCAATGGCACCAGTTTCCCCCGCCCCTCCCTTTGTGTACATCAATCAAGGCTAGCACCATCCAGTCGAAATGAAAACTTGAAACAAACACTACTTTATATTTACATTTTTGTACCAACTGAACAAATTTATTTATACATGATATTAATGGGTTGTCCATAGTACATGAACAATTCAACAGAAAATAGTTAAACAAAACATACGTACATTTTAATACAATGCCGTTTATGTTTACACACAGTGCAAAAAATTAAACCAACACATTTGGGATTTTAACAAAATAACAAAACAAGTTGAAGCGTTTAAAACACTTTGCATTGGAGGTATTAAACAAAACTTTTCCACACTACTAGAAATTGGTTTTTAACTATTAAATATAAAACTGCACTACGGAGTTTCTGTGCATGTACTGTTTATGTTGATCCAGATTATAAAACTCCAAACAACAACGTAAACATCAAATGTCGGTTGAGAAAGTATTTGTTCCTTCAAAAACTGCCAACCTGTCCTATCCCAAGATTTGATTAAAAGTGGATGGTTAATCTATTTCAAAGGCTCACATCCAACTCTTGGGTGGGGGAGGGGGAGGGGTGTAGATCTAAGGAAAAAGAAAACAAAAAATAACCAAATCCTTTTCAAATTGTTCTTATAGGTCATGTAGGAATAAAAAAGATCTGGCTTGTCCAACACTTCGACAAACTTAAGACAGGTTTTATGGAATTCAACATTTTTGTGCAGCCTTCAGTCTAAGTCGCTATTGACTATCTGAAAGGAAACTCTGCTAAAACAGAACAACCTGTTCACCAAAGAGTTTAAAGTCAAAGAAAAGTTTTCTAAATTTGTGTCAACTTTTGAAGGAACAAAACTTATCGACCAAACCTGTTCGAATGCTGATAATATATTTTTCTTTTAAGTAAAACATTAAAATGCTATTTCAAAAAACAAAAAGACATCTGTCTTAATTGTGTAATCGCCCAGGTCCCAACCAAGCGGACTGATAAAAAGGGATATATATTCATAATTAAAAAAATAGTCATTAAGTTAATTTTGCCCCCTGACGACTGTGTCGGCTTTTCATGATTACTTTATATTTCCTCATAACACAATTACTCCATTAAGGACATTATTTCCGATCAAAACCTTGGAAGTTTAATATTTCAAAACAAAACAAACTTCAAAAAGAACAATTTTGTAAACTTTTTTTAAAAACTGACATTGCAATTTGTTTTGCTTTTTCAAGTATTACAAGCCCTTAATCAATGCTTTGCAAGCTCAAACTCACAAGTTGGTCAGACTAAACATTATGTTGATGCAAGAGATAATATGTTAGAAACAAGATTTTCTTTAGTTTGCTCAGGCGAAACCAAAGAAACAGCCAAGTACACAAAAACTTTGATTAGTGTTTTTCAGTTTTCTTTGACACTAAAAGTGAAAAAGAAATGAGCAAATGCTGCTGAAAAGTCACACTCTGTTTTCATTGGTTCCCTCAATGTAAAGTCCAGTTAAGGTGTAATAGGGGATGCTTACGGACCAGGGCCAAATTTCATAGAGCAAAAGCATTATTCTTAATACCAGAATAAGATTACCAGCCATACTACCATGTCACATGTTACAATCTGTGACTGGTATCCTGTTTGGTTTTGCTTAGCAGAACATTTGTTGGCACTGTTTCCTGCTTAAGCAGCTCTATGAAATAGGGACCAGGGTTAAGGTTTAGTTTGGCATTCAAACGTGGTTGTTTTTATAGCATAATTCTGAAGTTCCAATCTTTTTGAAAGAATAAATACAGTTGTAAGCGCTGGTTCAGAAATATTTATATCCATCAACTTCTAATGGCTGGTAGTCAGCACAAATTTCATAAAGCTGAAGAAAACAAAATTAGTACAAAATATCTACTTAGCAAAAATATGCAGAGAACCAGTCATATACAGTGCTCGTGACATTGTATAATTTGGCCGGTAATCCTTTTTCGGGCAAGCAACATTTGTTTTGTGCTTGCAATTTTTTGCTCGCGGTTTTCAAATGGATCCAGTAGACAATGCTGGCCCAACCTGAGTGTGCCTGAGTTATATACACTTGGACCTGTCCAAACTGTAGTTGCAACAGGTCCAACTACAGTTGGGATGGCCAACTTAAGTTGGGATGGCCCAAATGTAGTCAGAAATGTAGTTGGGAAGAGTTTGTAACTGGGACATCACTGATCTGCATTATGGTTGCTGTCTTGAAGATATAAAAAATAAACACTCATAAAATGTTGATTGATTAAAAATATGTTGCTTAAGGTAACACAGGGCCTCTTTAAACCCATTTTGTTGTACACCAATCAATAGACTGATCCATTAAGCTCCGCCCCTTTATGCAAATGACCATCGACTGAGCAACAAAAGTGTTAAGTCTAAACTTTAAACGATTGGCTGGCATTGGGATTGTTGCATATTCTGAATGCAGTGCTGTGTGCCGACTCAATGCTCGAGGGTCAGAGATGCGCACGTACCATACAAGTGATTATCGATGATCGGCAGCTGTTCTGGTGGACGGGATACAAGGGTTGGTCTTTTAATGCCCTGTATTGAAAGAAAGGATTTAGGAATATGGCAGGCATGCCAAAGTTTGTATCAGCACTTTTGGAAAAATAACACAAAATATCTGTTTCTTTAAACAAAAAAGACTCATCCTCTCCTGAACGGTACAAAATTTTGCTAAGCACAGTATAAGCATTATACAAGTTACCGGCCAGATCTCAGTATAAATAGAAAACATCACTTGTGATTGATTCCCTGTGCGTTCATACCAAAACGTTAAGAAAGCAATACTACCTGCTTAGTAACAGAGTTTGGGCCAAAATCAGGATGGACTTGTGAATGGATCTGCTGCCCTCTGTTGTTCAAACAATGCCAGCATATATTAAAACATGGCGGCAGCTTTTGTTGTCCCTTGATATCAGGCAGTGTTTGGTCACTTAATTCATTATAAAAGAAATTTACACAATGGGAGGAGGGTTTAACCATATACAAAATTATTTTAAACATGTAATGACTTGACATTGTTATATTTTCTTTACAATGGAAATATGACTTTTCAAATACCCATTGTTTCAATTTTAGACCTTGTTGTTAAGGCTGTATTCAAATTGATGGCTTTGGCAATGGCTCTGACTGTTGCTAAGGGTGTTGCTAAGGTCCTCCTATGCTTCAACGAATGTCGTAGCCGTAGCCATTCATTCATGCACAGCCTTAACAATGGGGGCATTGTTACCCAGGTAAAAAACTGAGGATCAAATATATTCAGCACTATGTTCACCATGAGGGAACAAAGTAAACAATTTATTGTCAACAAATAAGGGACTAGATTCCAAACAAAATTTTGGAAAACAAAAACTTATCAGAATTGATCTTTTTTAGCAGATTTCTTCATAAGCTGCAGGGAAACGGAAGCTCTTTCTTTCAAAAAGAAGATTTTTTGTATGTAACTGCTTTAAAACATCTTGCACTCCAAGTAGTACAATTTTAACAGGAGGACAAAAGTAACCTTTATCGCCATCATTTAAAAAAAGGTGGGTGATCATAATGGAGTTGTTTATGAAAGAAAAATGAAGATATTGGGAAAGATTGCAAAAGTTTAAAAATCGTTCCTGAAAAGAGGGGAGAAGGGTAAGACAACTAGGGTTGGAGAAACTATTTGTGGAAGATGGTTTGTTTCAAACTACTTAAGAAGCGTTATCTGGTTCTTGCATACAAAACAATTCTGAATTATTAGAAATACAATCCTTTCGGATAAAATAACCATTAGTACCAAAAAATAAAAAATAAAATAAAAATAACAAAAACCAAGTACAAAATATGTTAGGATGAAGTTGTTGTGAAAGATCTGTACATCTTACAAAGGCCCTGAAATAATTTTAGAC